>BCLF01000057.1:1305928-1385156 GCA_001602275.1 Zoysia japonica | reverse complement strand
GGGGCGGCAGCGCCGGCGAGTGGGGCGAAGGCCTCAACAGGAGGACCCCTCCTCGGCCCGAGAGCTGCGCACAGGCTCTAGGAGCCTCGTGACGCGCTCAGCTCGCCCTGGGTTGGCGCCACGGTGGCTGGCGCCGTGAGCCGTGCGGTGGCCGGCGGCGGCTCTCGTGGAGGGACCGAATGGGGTGCGCATAGGTTGTACGGCTAGCTCGGCGAGCTCTCTCTAAAGGTGGTGGTGCCGTAGAGGTGCCGTGTTGGGCCAACGGCCGCCGAGCTCAAGGGGAATTTGGCGGCGGCACTCGGTGGCCGGGGTCGGGGAAGAAAGGGGAAAACTTAAATTCTGACGAAATGTGAGCGGAGAGGGAGCTAGACCTGGACAGTGCGAGGCGTTGCGCTAGGGGTGCGCACGCGGAGACAAAAGGCCTCTTATAGCCGACAATTCGGCGGGAAGGCCCGACCGGTGCAGCGCAGCGGCGTTAAGGCTGGTTCGCGCTTTAGTGGTGTGTTGGGCAGCTGGCGAGGTGGATGGTTAGCTGGCCTGCCCCGTGGTGCGTGGAGTAGGTGCTGAATGGGCGAGGGTGCTCCGGGCGTGGCCTACGCGGTGCCACAGCGCCCAATTCCCGACCGGCGGCAAGCATCAAGGGCTCGGTCACTAAGTGCATGATTTGACAGGGCGGCGCTGTTAGCTGGCTCGACGTCCGTCGGTCGGCTCGGCGAGCTTGTGAGGAGTTACATCGGCCGGTGGGACGGAGTTGGTCACTGCGGCGAGGCGGTTCAACGGCATTCCGACGAAGGGCGCCCGGCGAAGTGTCCACTTGGCCAAACCGGCCATGAAACACAGAGGCGCGGCGGTTTTCCGTTGATGCGCGACGGCGGCATGACGGCAACGACGTCCGACGACGGTTGTATGCGCTACGTGGCCGGAGCGGCGCCATACAGGTGGCGCCCGCGCCCTCCTCGGTGGGGTGAGCCGAGGAAGAAGAATGGCGCATGCGGGCTGGGCCAGAAAAAGAAAACAGGTCGGCCCAGTGCAGGTTTCGGCCTGCGTCGGGAATTCAAATTTTTTTGTTTTTTTTCAATTTTGCTAAGGTTTATGGAAATTCCAAACTCCACAAAAGCAAACAAATAAACTCCAAAAGCAAAAAAAGAAAACAAGCGCTTGGCAAATTCTAGTTTTAAACTTTTGAAATTTTCCTTTTTGCTATGTTGTTCTAGTTTAGTTTTTGTCGGTGTTTCGTACACCGGCATAGTAAATTTATACGATCGGACGGGGGATCGTGTGTTTTCGGAATCGAATGGCCTAGTCTGCAAGCGAGACTCAAAGGTTAACTTGGTTCGGGCCGCCTCGAGGCGTAATAGCCTACGTCCAGGGATGAGAGATCGGTCATATGAATCTCAAGAATAAGAAAGTACAATGCGGAAGGGCTCCGGACGGATCCGAGAGTCCCAAGCTCGCGTGGTGGGGTTGGTTTACACGTGGTGATGTGTATCTTTTCTCTACGTATTGCCTTTCTCTTCTCCTCCTTTTCTCTCTCCTTTTTTGTTCTGTTGCTCCATACTCTCAAGCTTCGCGGGTGCCCCTTTTATAGGGCCGGACGTGGGTTGTCTTGACCGGACCATGGTTGGGGTGACCGGACCATGGTTTGAGCATCTTGCCGCCTACAGAAATGGATGACCCCTTGACAGGTGGGGCCACGATCTTCAGTGAATCATGCTCTCTGGCCTTTGGAGCAGACGATCGGCGCCCTCCATTCGTACCTTGGTTCACTGTGGGGGAACAAAGTTGCTTTACTGTTCAGCTTTATCGCCCAGTGGGTTGTTTCTCATCCAGCCGGGTAGTTGCGAAATCTTTCGGAATGCTTATCTTCTCTTCAGAACTGTACATCGTCAGAAATTTTGAATCGGCGTGGTTGTTGGAGTAGTGATTGCTTAGTGGCGGTCGGCGGGCGAGTTCCGATCGACCCCTGAGGGTTGGGGCGATTGCACCCGCCTCGGCTTTGGGTCTTGGCGAGGCTTCCCGACCGCGGCGGCCGAGCCGCCTTTGTGAAATTTTTGGTGGGCCGAGGAAGGATCGCGGACCGCAGGTGGGCCATGCTGTAGAAGATGATCCGTAGATACCTGAGATATACTATCCCGACAGTAGCCCCGAGCCCTGCGCCGTTCGCAACCTCTGTTGAGGCGGCGTTGGGCTGTCCGTCTTCGCAGCTTGTTTTGATCCTACGGGAGCGCGTGAGCGCGCCCGTAGGGCGTAGCCCTCGAGCCTCTGAGCGATCCGAAGGGTCAGCCGTGGGCTGAAGCGTCATGCCGACCATCACTCGTTGATGGTTGATCTTACGGTAGCGCGTGAGCGCGCCCGTAGGGCAGAGCCCTCAAGGCCCCGAGCGATCCGAATGGTCGGTCGTGGGCTAAAGTGTCGTGCCGACCATCACTCGTTGATGGTTGATCCTACAGGGGCGCGCGAGCGCGTCTGTAGGGCGTAGCCCCCGAGCAATCCGACGGGTCGGTCGTGGGCTGAAGCGTCGTGCTACCATCACTCGTTGATGGTTGATCCTACGGGGGCGCGCGAGCGCGCGAGTGCGCTCGTAGGGCATAGCCCGTGAGCCCCCGAGCGATCCGAAGGGTCGGTCGTGGGCTGAAGCGTCGTGCCGACCATCACTCGTTGATGGTTGATCCTACGGGGGCGCACGAGCGCGCCCGTAGGGCGTAGCCCCCGAGCCCCCGAGCGATCCGAAGGGTCGGTCGTGGGTTGAAGCGTCGTGGAGGCAATTCCCGACTGCAGAGGTCGGTCGGATGCTAATTTTTGTCATTAGCCTGGTGCTAGGAAAAATGCGTAGATTGGGCCGGTCTGGCCGACCTCTGTTCATGATCAGCATAACGCCTAGGTTGGACCAGTCGGGCCAGTCTTCCCATGATCAGCGTCTCGGATAGCTGTCGGGTCGGTCGGGGGCTTGCCCGAGCTCTCGTTCGTCCCGACCCGTGAATCGGTTCACGGCGTTAGTAACGGATCGTTGGTCACGGTCCCAATGATCGGACGGCTCCGCCGCCTCCAGGTGGACGGCGCATGCGGCGTCTAGGAATTGTAACCGCCGGTCGCTCCAGGCGGTTGGATCGGCCTATCGTGCGGCCAAGAATGCGCGACGGTTCGCGTCGCGCAGATCCCATCAGAGGTACAGTTGCCAGGCATTAACTGCGCGTTAATGCCGTGCAGTTTTCTTATCTGCTGGCAGGGGTTTCCAAAGCGGCTCGCGGACTCGCCTGTCGCTGACTGGGTGCTGAGGCTCTTCGGTGTGCCTTAGTTTGGGCGCCCGCTACGAGCGCTTACGGACCCACTCGTCAGTGAGTGACGGTCGGCGCGTTGGTTCGGGCGCCCATGATCGGGGTGCGTCAAATCAACGCATTGGCACCTATAAGAAGGGTGGTTTGCCCTTTGGTCTTCGTCATCTTGGTTTCAAACAACTACGCGTAGTGTTCTTCATCTTCCTTGCGTTTGCTCTTCGTCTTCGTCTTCATCTTCGTCTTCATGGCCGCCCAGTGGAAAGCATCCACCGTTTCGAAGAACATCCTCACCGCCTCGATGAGGATTGGAGTGCTTCCTCCGAGCGACACGGGGCGATGGCGTTCGGCATACCACGAGGCCGTTCTGGCGCCCCGCACCAACGAGAACGTTAGCTTCGTGGAGTTCCACGAGCGCGGTCTGATGCTGCCGTCGTCGAACTTCCTCCGCGGCTTGCGGGAGTACTACGGCGTGCGTCTTCACCATCTCAACCCCAACGGCATCCTGCAGATTTTAGCCTTCGTCACGCTGTGTGAGGCCTACTTGGGGATCGATCCCCACTTCGATTTGTGGAGGTATTTCTTCCGCGTGCAGCCTCAGAAGGAAGGCGGCACGGTCCACGCTGTTGGTGGTGCGGGGATTTGCCTCCAGAATAATCGTCAGGAGTACTTCAACATACCGTTGAAGGACTCCCTGAAGGGCTGGTGTGAGGGGAGGTTCTACATCGATAACACCGCCCCCGAACAGCCGGCGTTCAGTCTCGAACCGCCGACGATCTTGGACTCGTGGAACACCGGGCTCAGCGATGCGCAGGAGGCCGGGATCGAGGATCTGCTCGTCCGGATGGCCGAGTTGGACGACGCGGGCCTGACTGGGGCACGGCTCGTCGACACCTTCGTTTGGTGTCGTGTTCAACCGCTCCGCCTCCGCGCCTGGCACATGTGCGACTACGCCGGGCGGTTCGACACGATGCGGGAGATCCTCCAGTCGGAGCTGTCGGAAGACGGCATGAGGCAACGCCTTTCGCGCCTCCTGAAGGGTGACACTCTCGCTGACACGAGCAGAGGATCGGCCCCTCTGGACGCGAGCATCAGGCGGATCGACTGGTAAGTCGTTTTGCCTGCATTTGTTAGTTTGATATGTGATAAAGGTATTGGCAAAATTAGAATGCTTATCTGTGCTTCGTAGGAGGGCGTTCCTCCGTCACATGCACTAGCGCCTGTGGTGGTGCCGGCTGAAGAAGTTGGCGTCCTGGCTGTACTAGGCGTTGGATCCCCGAATCAAGGGGTCGGCCCCTGTACTGCCGTCGTCGGGCCTTCGACTGGGCCGGCGTCTCCTCCGACGCCTGTGACCGCGCCGACCGTCCCGGCCGCGGTGGCTGTTACCCCGGCAGTGTCGGTCGCGATGCCGACGGCCCTTGTCGCTGTGCCGATCGCTCCGGCCATTGTGCCAGCTGCTTCGGCCGGTGTGCCGGCCGCTCCAGACATTTCTGTTGCCGAGTCTTTGTCGTCGCCGTCCACTGGGGATAATTGGTCGCCTCCCCTAGCCCCACGGTCCATTGCCGCAACCGTGTCGGGAAAGGTTTCGGCCGTGAGCACAGCACGGGCGACTCCGGCCGCCGCTTCGCCAGATTCTGACTCTTCGAACGATATGCCGCTCACTGAGCGCTTTCATCGTCAGAGGATGAGGGATGCGGAGAGTGCCGAGGGGCCACCTGCGAAAAAAGCAAGGACAGAGGAATCTGGTTCCTCTGCTCCCCTCCCGACTTCGACCGTGCCTGCGGTCGCCGGGGTCGGGCAAATTTCGCCAGCGGGAGCCTGCCCTTCTCCATCCGAGTGTCGCGCCGGTGAGTTTCTACATTTCGATTTAATCGGATATTTTACCTGATGTTTTGAAGTGCTTGACATTTTGGTCGTATTTTGTAGTGCCCCTTCTTCTCTCGCCGCGCCGCAGGCCTTCGTGGCGGGGAGCGCGCCTGAGGAAGGGTCGCCTGCTGCGGGATTGACGCAGCCGACGGCGCATTCTTCACTGTCCCCGCCTCGTGTAGTGTCCGCGGCCGAGACCGCGGAGGAGCGGGGGGAAGAACAGGTGCAGCCCTCGAGCACCGAGGCCAGGGGGATCAAGAGGGATTCCCGGGCGAAGAGGCCAGGAGGAACGAGGGACAACCCATGGTCACTGAGGCCGGGGTTGATGTTCCACTGCCCCCGAGCCCTGCCGCCGGGGATGTGGATGTTGGGGAGGAGACGGCGGTGCCTCCGAGCACCGTTGTTTCAACGAAAAGACAGGCCGGGCCGTCCCCTGGCCGGTCCGTCCCTTGGCGCGGCATTGGTGGTGACGGCGCAGCCTTCTGTCGCTCCTGGGCAACGGGAGGACACGGGGCGGCCCTGGATTTCGAGGTGGAGACCGGACCCCTCCCCATCAACTTCGTCGAGACACCAGCCGACACATGGTCCTTCAACTTCCAATGAGACTGCCTGTGACTTTTGGAGGTTCCTGTACGACCAGGTGTGCTCAAGGGGGGGGGGCGAGTGGCTCTCCTCGGCGCTCACTCATATGCAGAACACAAAGGAGTGATTGGAGGAGTTCCAGGAGACCATGGCCGATCCCTATGGAGCGCTCTGCCTGGTAAGTTTTAATATTTGAAGTTTTGAGTATTATGCACGAACCTGATTTGCGGGTCTTGCAGGAGACCCTTGAAAGAGCGCTTCGCCAGCCTCCGCAAAGTTTCGTCCAAACAGAGGTCGAGGCTTTGCGTCATGAGCTTGCACGGACCTGTGGCGAGCGTGATGAGGCCAAGAAATTGGCCGCCAACCGACTCCTCGCCCTAGGGAATGCTGAAAGACGCGCTGAGAACTCCGAAAGAGAGCCAAGAGCTCCAAATGGAGATCACTCGGTTGCACATCGAGAGGAGGAGCCTTGGCGAGGAGGTTGGAATGTTACGCCAGACCTGCGCGAGTAAGTAACTTTGCAGTTTGCTAGCCAAAAAATGTTCAATCAATTGCTTTTCGCTGACGTGTTGGACTGCGCAGAACTCCAAGAGGGGGCCGGCCGTAGCGCCCGAGAAATCCGAGAGCTGAAGGACCGGACACGCTTGGCCGAGGCGGCCAACGGCGCGTTGGAGCGATCGGAGGAGCTATGCCGCCTTGCCCTGGAAAGCCATGATACTTCAGAGGCTCGCCTCGACGTGTTGGAGGCCGTGGTGAGGAAGTACATGGCAGAGCTGACAAAACTGCAGGAGCTGTCTGCTTCGCTTGAGGCGTCGACGGCTCAGCTTCAACAGGACCTGACCAATGAGCGGTCGGCCACCGAGGCAGCGCAGAAAGATCACGAGGGTAAGTAACAAGTGGACTTGTTAGTTATTAGGGAGGTTGGTTCCTGAAATTTTGAGGTGCAGGCGTGGCTGTGGAGCTCCGGAGGCTGCTGTCGTCGGTCCGGACGCTGGTGCGCCAAGTGTTAGACGACACTCGGGACGCGAGCGTGTCAGTGGACCGGGCATCCTGTGTGCTGGAGATGCTGCCGGGTTTGATCCGCACCGAGTTGCTCGTCGCTCTACGGGACGAAGCGTCGTTGATGCTGGCGCACCTTCGGTCCCACTATCTTGACGCCGACCTTAGGCGCATTACCGAGGGTTTCGCCTCGGGGACGTCGGGTGAAGCGTCGGCGAAACTTTTTGAGGACTCCAAGCCTCAGGTGCAGGAGATCATCAGTTGCTTCCTCAGGCCGACCCTGATGGAGGAGCGCTTCGGCCGCCTGCCTCCCCTTTAGATGTTCTTGCTTGCAGCTTGTAGTGATATCTGTGAACTTCACTTGTTCGCGAGGTTGTTTATGTTTCCGACTCTTTCTGACGTCAAGCGTTTCACATTGTTCTTTGCGTTCCATTGGGCGTTGGTCAGGCGACTGGATCGGGTATAGCTCGTAGGGTCGAGTGTCGGGCTCGGACCGTAGAGCGTCACCAACACCAGGTCGGACCGTTAGCCGCGAGGATTGCTTTGAACGAAAATGCTCATAGTCCGCAAGAGTCAGGCCGAGTCACTCGTGCACCGAGTCACAAGCTGGGGGGTCGATCCCCGAGGAAATGTGGTAGGCGTCGAGCCTTAGTAATGGCACAGTATAGAGCCAATCGCCAGGACACGAAGTCCTTTCGGGACTAAGGTGCGGGACCTTAGTTTAGGCTAACGGGGCACAGGGCCTTAAGATCCTCGGGTCGGTCGCTTCAATCCTCGGATGGGACTCCTATGATAGCCCCCGGGCAGAGGATTGTAGGTGAGCTGACTACACTTCACTGCCAAAGGCACAGTTAGTGGATAAGATATAAATGAGATGCATTGAGATTTGAATAGCTTTATTATGCGTAAAAATGACGCAAATTTTTTATGTTCCAAGTGTGAACAAGCTCAGCGCTGTCCTCTGTCGCCAGCTTGTACGTGCCAGACTTTAGGGCTCGCTTGATCACATATGGTCTGTCCCACGGGGGGGGGGACAGCTTGTGGTGATCTCTCTTGTCTTGCACTCTCTTGAGCACAAGGTCGCCGACTCTGAGGGCTAGACCCTTGACGCGTCGAGCGTGTAGTCGTCGAAGGCTTCGCTGGTACTTGGCCGACTGAAGTATGGCCACGTCGCGCGCCTCATCCAACTGGTCCAGGGCGTCCTGCCGCGCCTCTTTCGACCTCTGCTCGTCGTAGGCTCTGATCCTTGGGGAGTCGTAGTCGAGGTCGGTTGGGAGATCGTCTTCGGCCCCGAACACCATGAAGAAAGGAGTAAATCCTGTGGTTCTGTTGGGGGTAGTTCGCAGGCCCCGCAACACGGAAGGGAGCTCTTTGGCCCACCGCCCGACGGATTGCTCGACGTTGTCGTAGATCCGAGGCTTCAGTCCCTGGAGCACCATGCCATTGGCACGTTCCACTTGCCCATTAGTCTTCGGGTGGGCGACAGAGGCGAAATCGAGCCTGATATGATGCTCCTCGCAGAACTCTCGGAAGACGTTTTCTGTGAATTGTGTTCCGTTGTCGGTGATGATGGAGTTTGGGACCCCAAAGCAGAAGATGATGTCGCGGATGAACTCGACGGCTCGACCCGAGCTGATGCAAGGGGTCGGCTTTGCTTCGATCCACTTAGTGAACTTGTCAACCGCGATGAATAGGTGGGTAAAGCCCCCAGGCGCTTTGCGAAAAGGCCCGAGGACATCGAGCCCCCAAACCACAAACGGCGAGGTGATCGGGATCGTCTGGAGCTCCTGGGCCGATAGGTGTGTCTAACGGGCGTAGAACTGACAGCCCCTACAGGAGCGAACGAGCTTTTCTGCGTCAGAGACTGCTGTAGGCCAGTAGAAACTTTGGCAAAAAAACTTTGCCAACTAGGGTCCTTGGGGCAGCATGATGCCCGCAAATCCCCGAGTGAATGTCGTCGTGAAGGCGCAAACCCTCCGCCTGAGGGATGCAGCGCTAGATGACGCCACTGGGACTGCGCTTGTAGAGCTCATTGTCGATGAGGGTGTAGGCTTTCGCCCGACGCATGATTCGTCGGGCTTCGTTGGTGTCGGATGGCAGGGTGCCGTCCTGAAGATACGCATAAATGTCCTAGGACTAATCAGGGATGACGGCCAGAGCTTCGACCCCAGAGGTCGGGGCCTGCTCCCCGACTGCTGCCTCAGCGTGGGGGTCGACAACGTCGTCTTTGAGCTTGATTGTCAGCTTGGTGAGGATCTTGAGGAAGATATCGTCGGGAACTGGATCTCATCCCGAGGCCATCCGTGCGAGGGTGTCGGCTGCCTCGTTGTCGCAGCGTAGAACATGATGAAGCTCG
This sequence comes from Zoysia japonica, assembly GCA_001602275.1. Classification (NCBI taxonomy): domain Eukaryota; kingdom Viridiplantae; phylum Streptophyta; class Magnoliopsida; order Poales; family Poaceae; genus Zoysia; species Zoysia japonica. Next base: position 1,376,081 of record BCLF01000057.1, on the reverse strand, counting down.
AGCCCGTCGAATTTGTCTTCAAGTTTGCGAACTTCTTGGCAGTAGGCTTCTATCTTGGGATCTCGGTAGCCTGACACCTTCATGACTTGGTTGATGACGAGTTCGGAGTCGCCCCTGACGTAGAGCCGTCGGACTCCGAGCGTGATGGCCATGCGAAGGCCATGTAGCAGAGCTTCGTACTCTGCCGCGTTGTTGGAGGCGGGAAAGTGAATCTATAAAACGTACCGGAACTTATCTCCCTTGGGGGAGATGGGAATGACGCCAGCCCCCGAACCCTTCAGTCGGCAAGATCCGTCGAAGAACATGGTCCACTGCTCGGGGTCGGTGGAATCCAATGGCTCTTGCACCTCGGTCCACTCGGCGATGAAGATGGTGAGGGTTTGGGACTTGATGGCATGTTGGGGTACGTAGGTGATGTCATGGCCCATAAGCTCCATAGCCCCTGTGGCGATGCGCCCGACCACGTCCTTCCCGTTGATGATTTCCCCGAGAGGGAAACTTGTCACCACTCGGATAGAGTGGCTGTTGAAGTAGTGGCGAAGCTTACGGCTCGTGATGAGGATCGCATAAAGCAGCTTCTACACTTGGGTATATCGGGTCTTGGCGTCGGCGAGCACTTTGCTGATGAAGTAGACGGGTCGCTAGACCATCAAGGACCGACCCACCTCCTATCGCTCGACGACAAGTACAGTGCTGATGACCTTGGCGGTGGCGGAGATGTAGAGGAGTAGCGGCTCACCAGGGGTCGGTGAAGTTCGGACAGGCGGGGAAGATAGTACGGCCTTTAATTGCTAGAAGACATCCTAGGCTTCGGCGGTCCAGGTGAAACGGTCGGACTTTCGGAGAAGTCGGTAAAAAGGCATAGCCTTCTCACCTAGCCTGGAGATGAAGCGGCTGAGAGCCGCCAGGCACCCAGTAAGCTTCTGGACACCTTTGACGTTGTTGATGGGCCCGAGGTTGCGGATGGCGGCGATCTTCTCAGGATTGGCTTCAATGCCACGCTCGGAGATGACGAACCCGAGGAGCTTGCCGGTGGGGACGCCAAAAACGCACTTCTCGGGGTTGAGCTTGATGCGGAACTATCGAATGTTGGCGAAGGTTTCTTCCAGATCCTTGATGAGGTCGGCCACCTGCCGAGTTTTGATGACAATGTCGTTGACGTAGACCTCCAGATTCCGACCCGGCTGATCGTGGAAGCATTTCTGCATACAGCGCTGATATGTGGCGCCGGCATTCTTGAGGCCGAAGGGCGTGGTGACGTAGCAGAACGAGCCGAAGGGTGTGATGAACGATGTGGCCGACTGGTCGGAGTCTCGCATGGATATCTAATGGTACCCGAAGTACGCATCAAAGAAACTGAGGGTTTCGCACCCTGCGGTGGAATCGACCACCTGATCTATGCGCGGCAAAAGAAATGGATCCTTTGGGCCTGCTTTGTTGAGACTCGTGTAATCAACACACATGCTCCATTTCCCATTCTTCTTTTTAACTATTACAGGGTTGGCCAGCCACTCTGGGTGGTAGACCTCTTTGATAAACTTGGCATCGAGTAGCTTGGCGATCTCTTCGCCGATGGCGCGGCGCTTCTCGTCGTCGAAGCGTCGGAGTCGTTTCTTCACCGGTCGGGAGCCTGGAATGATGTTCAGAGAGTGCTCGGCGACCTCCTTCGGGATGCCTGTCATGTCAGATGGTGCCCAGGCGAAGACGTCCTGATTTCGGCGGAGGAAGTCGACGAGCACGCTTTCCTATTTGTCGAAGAGCGCGGTCCTGATTTTGGCCTTCTTGGAGGTGTCGGAGTCATTGAGAGCGATCTCCTTAGAGTCGTTGGCGGGCTTGAAGGATGTGGAGGAGGCAGGCTTGGAGTCAAGAGTTGCGGCGAACATCTAAGACTGGCGTATCTCCTCCAGTTGGGCCGACCCCGCGAGGGCGACGGCCAGCTCGTAGCTTTCCTTCTCACACGCGAGAGCGTGTTTGAAGCGGCACGCCACAGTGATGATGCCTTTGGGCCCTGGCATTTTGAGCTTGAGGTAGACGTAGTTGGAGACCGCCATGAACTTGGCGTAGGCGGGTCGGTCGAGGATGGCATGATAGACACCGGAGAAATCGACCACCTCGAAGGTGAGCTTCTCCGTCCTGAAGTTGTCGCAGTCGCCGAAGGTGACCGGCAATGTGATCTGACCCAGGGGTACTGCGCTACCCCCGGGAATGACGCCATGAAACAGAACGTTGCTCGGGAGGACGTTGAAGGCGCTGCCTCCATCCAGGAAGACCTTGGATAGTCGAGTGGTGCCGATTATCGGATCGAGCACCAGTGGCAGGCGCCTCGGTTGAGGCACGTGGTCCGGATGATCGAATTTGTCGTAGGTGATCGGGGCCTCCGACCACTTGAGATACGAGGGGACGGCGGGAGCGGTCAGGTTGACCTCCCGCAACGTCTGCTTCTGATGGCGGCGTGACTCGTGACCCACCAATGATCATCAGACAGTCCTCCGGCATGGGGAAGGTACTTTTGGGGATACCTTCCCCCTCCTTCGCCGGGGTGTCGGGTTGCTTAGGCTGAGGACGAGCGTCGGGACAGAAGTACCCCTTGTAGGAAGCCTTCATGAGGTTGCAATCCCGCAGAGTGTGCGTTACGGGAGTCGCGTGGTAGGTGCATATCTTGTCGAGCATCTTTTCAAAGTGGTTGTCGTGGTTGGCCGGCTTCTTAGGAGGTCGAGGCGGCCGCTCGGTGATGCCCACGAACTCCTCATCCTGCCGACGGTTCTTCTGCTTCTTGCCGCTCGACCCGCTCCCATCCCAGCGGTCGGGTCGCTGGTCGGGGCGGTCGTCTTTCTTTCGGTCGGCCTTAGACCTCTCCTTGTCCTTGGCCTGATCCCGGTTGAAGTTGGCTTGAATAGCCTCCTCCCCGGTGGCGAATGTGGTGGTGATGTCGAGAAGGGCGCGTGCCGTCCGAGGGTTTTTACACCCCAGCTTGTGGACGAGCGCCTTGTATGTCGTGTCGCAGGTGAAGACGTTGATGATGTCGGCGTCGCTGACGTCGGGCAGCTCATTTCGCTTGCGCGAAAATTGTTGAATGTAGTCTCAGAGGGACTCGCCGGGCTTCTGTTTGCAGTTCTTCAGATCCCAGGAGTTACACGGGCGGGTATAGGTCCCCTGGAAATTGCCGACGAAGACGTGACAAAGGTCGGCCCTGTCGTGGACGCTGTCCCTCGAAAGATGTTCGAACCACCCCCTGGCCGAGTCGGATAGGAAAAGCGGCAGGTACTGGATGGCGAATAGGTCGTCGGCGCCACCGGCTCGGCATGCGAGGCGATAGTCCTCGAGCCAGTGGGCGGGATTCGTCTCGCCAATGTACCGGATGATGTTGGTTCGAGCGCGGAACTTGTCGGGGAAGCCGGTTCTTCGGATGCGGGCCCCGAACGCTCGGGGTCCGACGTCATCGGGGAGGAGGCTCCGAGCGTCGTCGTAGCTGCGCCGTCGTCGACGTCGCTTGGAGGATCGGTCGCGCCCGGAGTCAGAATAGCGATCACTCCTGGCATGCCTCTGTGCCTCGATGGTGTGACAAGTGTCACGATGCTCCCCCAAGCGGTGGTGGATGTTGCCGACCGGATGGTCGGGGTTTCGAGTCTCAGCCCGTCCGCGGCGATGGCCGCGAGCAGGGCTTCGACGATCGGCACTCGGCCGATAGGAGCTGTGTGCCTCAGAGTCCAGACGAAGAGATAATTCGGGTTGTTGCAGAGCGCCGTCAAGGTAGACGCGGAGACGATCATAAGTCTCTATGAGAACAGGATTATCGGGTGTGGGAGATTCGTTAAGGACACAAGCCGTCGTCGCCAGATTCTCGTAAGGCGTATCAAAGGCAGGCGTACCACCGTTCATGATCTGCTGATAAGCAGTGCAGGCTCGCGCTCGAGCACCACCGCTCGTCGCTGCGACACCCTTACCCTTCGGATCGCCCCCGGTAGCAAGTTTGCGCCGGAGTGCGTCCTCAACCACAGTGAGAGCGTGATGGCGCGGAGAAGGATCGTATGTGCTGCCTTGCCGGGGGTTTCGTCCTCTGCGGCTTTGGCGTGCAACATGAAGCACTCACGGGAAGGGTTGTGGCCCAACACGCTGTGAGGCGAAGAACGAAGAAGACGGCGTCGAGGCGAGCGAGTTTAGGCTAACACCGCTTTCGCGGGATCTGAAGGTGGACCTCGCCGCCGTTGGCGGCGACGAAATCCAGGCTCATGAAGCGGAAGGCCTGGCCAGCAGCGAAAGTGGGTATGTTCCACGATCGACCATCACGAGCGATGGCAACCGCGAAATCCCCGTAAAACAGTCGAGAGATGGAGGAATCTTCGACTAAAGCGAAAATCGAAGCCATCGAAACAATGAACGAAAACGCACCGAAAGCCCCTTCCTAGCGTGCCAACTGTCGCTTTTTCGTACACCGGCACAGTAAATTTATATGATCGAACGGGGGATCGTGCGTTTTCGGAATCGAATGGCCTAGTCTACAAGCGAGACTCAAAGGTTAACCTGGTTTGGGCCGCCTCGAGGCGTAATACCCTACGTCCAGGGACGAGAGATCGGTCGTATGAATCTCGAGAACAAGAAAGTACAATGCGGAAGGGCTCCAAACGGATCCGAGAGTCCCAAGCTCGCCTGGTGGGGGCGGTTTACAAGTGGTGATGTGTATCTTTTCTCTACGTATTGCCTTTCTCTTCTCTTCCTTTTCTCTCTCTCCTTTTTTCTTCTGTTGCTCCTTACTCTCAAGCTTCTCGGGTGCCCCTTTTATAGGACCGGACGTGGGTTGTCTTGACCGGACCATAGTTGGGGTGACCGAACCATGGTTTGAGCATCTTGCCGCCTACAGAAACGGATGACCCCTTGACAGGTGGGGCCACGGTCTTTAGTGAATCGTGCTCTCTGGCGTTCGGGACAAACGATCGGCACCCTCCATTCGTACCTTTGTTCACTGTGAGGGAACAAGGTTGCTTTACTGTTCAGCTTTATCGCCCGGTGGGTTGATTCTCGTCAGGAATTTTGAATCGGCGTGGTTGTTGGAGTAGTGATTGCTTCGTGGCGGTCGGCGGGCGAGTCCCGATGAGTCTCGATAGCTCGGGTCTCGACCGCTAGGGTCCTGACCCCTGAGGGTCAGGGCGATTGCACCCGCCTCGGCTTCGGGCCTTGGCGAGGCTTCCCGACCGCGGCGGCCGGGCCGTCTTTGTGAAGTTTTTGGTGGGCCGATGAAGAATCGCGGGTCGCAGGTGGGCCGTGCTGTAGAAGATGATCTGTAGATAACCGGGATATACTATCCCGACAGTTTTATTTTTGGAAATTTTTAAGAGAGCCTAGAAAAGTTAGGTTTACAAAAATTTTAAAAGACCACATTTTCTTGGTTTATGATTTTTGGGATGTGACAAACATCCATCGGATCCACATATGAACGGTTAAGATTTACGGTCGGTTTTTTTAGGAAGGAGGCTTATTGAGGTCCTCACATTAGTTTTTCTCGCTAGATCACCACCACTCCTCATCGACCCCCACCAAGCAAAATGGGTGCGCCATCATGAGCTCATCGTTGTGGGGCCCTCTGTTCGTTGAGTCATTGCCAGAAAAATGACTCCAGTGAGGGTGCTGCAACAATCTGACAGCCTCGGCTACCATGTGTGGCCGAGCTCTCCCAGATCTAGCGGCTAGGCCAGATCCGGTGCAGTCTATCCGTGTAGCCCCATGTTGACCCGGATCTGATTAGCCAGATCTAGTGCGGCAGAGTGCCTAGATCCGATGTGCCACGTTCCTGTACTGGTCACGGTGTGATCTATTCTGGGGCGCACAAACCAGTAGGAAAGTGAGCATTATTGCATTAGTGTTAGTGTGATGCAGATACATAGAACAAAGTCTTTACCCCGTTTATTTATTGATTGTTGGGGGTGTATAAATGTGGTATATGCTGCTGATACATGCGTACAGACTGCAACAATATGGAACAAGTACACGTACAATCAACACTGTCCATGAGACAGGTTCAACAACACAATTATGACAATAATTTTGACCGTAAATGGAATATAATTTTGATATTTAATTGCTTCCTTGTGGTTTGTAGTAGCTGTAGACAGCGAAGAAAGTCTGCAGCGCGGTCATGGCGAGCACGAGAAAGGCTGCGACGAGCGACGTGGTGACCCAGGGATTGCTGAAGTAGTTGCGAATCAACGCGGCTCGCCAGCGTCGCCACCGTGTGCTCTGGTACCTGTCAACCTCCTGCATGACGCCGTCGAGGTAGTTTTGGTCCCAAGAGATTTGGGCCTGCGCGCAGACGCGGCTAAAGAAGTCCGTGGAGACGTCCCTCTTGCCGTTCATATGGCTCACCAGCACCCCGCTGTGGTGGAGGAGCCGCATGTCCTCCGACGTCTTGATGAGGCAGTCCATGAAGAGGGCGTAGATGGTGACGTGGCCCGGCGTGTCCAGGTAGGTCTGCTCGAATGCGATGAGGTTCCTGAAAAGCGCCTCGCTGTAGTCGTACAGCTCCAGCGGTGGGATCTCCAGGACGCCGCGGCGGAAGCTCACGTTGAGGAAGGTCTCCTCGCTTCTGTCGTGCTGCTTCCGTTTCTTGGCCCGGAAGGTGACGCCAGCCTCCTCTAGCTCTTTCGCGCATGGTACCCACAGCGACAGCGTCGTCGATGCGTCGTCATCCTCACTGGTCCGAGGCGCCTCATTCAGATTGATCCGACCCTCTGGCTTGGTAGGAAAGCTCAAGTTACCGCAGGTGGACATGTAGAAGAGGTGCAGGAGGTGGTGCACGTCAAGGCAGGTGATGGTGGAGGAGGAGCTGCCTGCACCAGCTGGCCCAGGACGGAGAGATGCAAAGAGCCGGAGGCCACCCTTGATTATGGTGTCGTCGTCGTCGCTGGCACCGGCACGGCCCCTGAGCTGCTTCAACAGCTCCCGGAGGATGAAGAAGGGGATCTGGTTCTTGAGCAGCAGCAGATCGCGCGTGACGATTCCCCAGATCCCGCAACGGCCGACCACCTGGGTCCAGTCGTCGTCCTTATCTTCCTCCACCATGTTCCCCTCGCCGTCGCCGACCAGCCTTGCTAACTTGAGCAGGCGGTGAAGGAGGAAGCTTCCGTCGAGCAGCATCATGAGCGCCAGCGCGTCGCTCCCGCCGTCGGAGATCTTGTCGCCGTAGGAGTCGCGGATTCGCGGCTCGAGGCCCCTCACCATGTCGAAGCACGCGCGAAGCAGCGGTCCGTGCACGCCTGGAATCCAGGCATCCTCTTCTTGTGTCTGTCCTCCCTTGGTGACAAGGAGCTTGCGGAGGCAGCACCATTTGTACTTCTCGAGCTTGCGGCGGGGCTTTTTCGTACGCTCCGTCTGGTCGAACAAAGGGCCGATGCACACGACCTCGGGCTCGTACGAGTCCTTGGTGCCCTCCACGAGGTCCCTTGGTACCACATAAATGGTCGGCACGCGGGGCTCATGGTAGCGTCGGGGGATTGCTTTGCTCACCTTCCCGGTGATCTTGCTGAAGTTCTCGGCCATCTTGCTGAAATCTTCTTCATCGTCCTCTGAACAGTGGCATCAAAAGTGTGGTTTCGCCTTCCCAAAAAAATAGTAGTAATAATAATAATATGATGACGGCAGACATAGAGAAGAATTCAATACCATGCTGTTCATCAGCTCCAGGGCCAGACGTAGGTGACTTCGCGTCCTTGGTATGCCATCGTGCCTCATTTTGATCACGCGCTTCAGTTGTGTCCATATAAGACTCTGGAAAAAAAATGTAAATGGAAGCAGTCGCATATGGTGATAGGAAGGAAGCATTTGCACGCCTACAAGGTTTCTACATGTATGGATTTTCACTAGCATAATGCCCTTGTGTTGCTGTGTCAAAAATCTGAACTATCGGTTGCAAAAATCTGCATTACAATTATATATATATAGACAATATGAAACACAAAATGACGAGTGCTCAAGCATTGCAAGGTTGACAAAAGGCAGCCATCCTCCCGTAGCAACCCCTCACCGGCGACATGCACAAGTGTCTTTTATTTGCGTAGACAACCAATTACTAGCGTGCGTATGCAAACGAAGACCACACAATTCCATCAGGGACATGAAAAATATTTATCTCTAATTAACACTACGAGGACGAGACTAATATTGTGCTTTCAGGAATTATGGAAATCGACCTATAATCGTTTTTTAAAAGTTTTGCATGTGATGGGAAGGAAAATAATTTTATACTGTATATATTTGTGGTGAGAAGATGGGGACCTAGCTCTGAATCAATTAAGTTTGGACAGAGTAGAAAATTGCTCAGGGACCACAATGAGTGTGGTCCACCTAGAACTCAGAACGAAGAAAATTTGTGGAGAAAGTGGACGGCTAAATTTAAAAGTCGTTAAAGCCTCCGCAATGATGTTTGAAGCTTGGTACATGAATGAAAATTTGGTTGGTTACTGAAGAAGGCCGTTTAAAGATGATTCCAGAGTGCGTTTTGATTTTGGAAAATTTCTACTGGAGACTTATATATGCTTGAGCTTGTAGTACATCATCGACAAAATATAGGGTACATGTGATGTAAGCGATGCGAATTGTCAATCAATTAAGAATAGCTTATACTATTGAGCAGGTATTATGTTTGGCACTCATAGCAGCTAGCACCGTGCCATATAATTACTTTGGAAATTAGAGATAAATAGCCAGTCACAGCAGGTAGCAGGTATTAATTATATTCGCATTTCTAGTTTGACTAAAAATAAAGTGTAATGTTTTAAAAAGAAAGAATATGCAGTGAATCAATTTTTTTTTGGTATTAAAAATCAAAGTTAAAAAACATTACTTTGATTGACCTCAGAAATACTAACATTGCTAGAGGGAGGGGGTACTTGCTATAATAATACTCTATACTATTTTAGAGCACATGCATAAAAGATCACAGATGTCATCGCTTTCATTTCTACACATAATCGCCATGTTTGCAACCGACCTTTGAAGATCAAATGAATGAAGTAAGATACGATACAATATTAGAGTTTACCATCCTCGTCGGCAATTGACGGAGCCATCTTCTAATAACAGGTAATATGCAAGCTTGAATTGCCAAGGGTATTGTGGTGCGTGCATGTCCGTGTGTACATGCATATATATGGTCAGTTCATGTGGAACAAATTCTTTCCTTTGCTGGTAAAGCGCATATCTGTATGTGCCGGCAGATTGCCAAGGAATAGATTAGCAGCGAGTCTTTAAAAAAGGAATCGATTGTTAACCCTATTGACACGAAAGGTCTTTATTTGAGGAAACAAAGAAGCAAGGTACATCCGACGACGTATCTTCTTCATGAAATCTCCCGCGAACATGTGAGGACTCATGCACGGCTAGTATCTCTACTTGGAGTCATCCACATGCCTTGTTCATCCTTCTTCCGTCACCAGTGGCTTGCAACGAATCGAGACGAACAGAACTATGAGGAGCTCTTAGTCCCCTAGCCACATCAATATTGTATGTTTCATTAATGAGACGCTTAAGAGGTATTAGTCCCAATGTCCGAATGCTACGGTTTAAGAAAAAATATTAACTTAAAAAAATAATATATTAATATTAAAATAAATTTGTTTTATTTTTAAACAATTTTCATTGGGTCTCATATATTTGTTCCGAGTAGTTGTGTTTTGTTAACTAACAATAGCTCATGTGGGCTCAAAATCTAAGAGATCTGAAAGAGCTCATCTGTTAGATTTGTAAAAGGTGTCTTGCAAAGATTTCATCCGTCAGATTTGTAAAAAAAGATAACTTTGGCCGCATTTTTCGTGTGCACGTAGTCTAACCCATTTCTAGACATTTTACTGTGTGTACGTAGAAAAGAAAAATTGTGCTTTTTAATGAGTAGAGAATAAACATGTTTACAACTTGAAATCTTTTTACGATTATTTGGGATGTTTCTATTTATATTTCACATGCTGAGCTCACAAGCTAAACAAGCTTGCTCGAGCTTGTATCAAGCCAAATCAAACTGTCATTTTAGCTCGTTCTTTTTTCAAGCCAAGTCAAGCCAGCTTGTTTTTTTTGCAAGCTTGCCCAAGCCAAGCCAAGCTGAGCTAAGCTGGCTCGACGTCCAGGACTAGTTACAGTGCTTCAGAGGTACTAGCGTTATCTCCTCTGACTCAATTAATCTCAACCATTGATTTTTAAAAATTAGTATCGGGTCCACTATTTTTAGAACCGGGTCCACTATTTTAATACCTTTGTCTAGGTAACTCTATTTTTAACTATCAGATCTAATGAAATGGATGGTTATGGTTAACTCCAAATATTATAACATCTCTCTTAATTAATTATTTAAATCAACAAATTAAATTACAAGTACGCATAGTACCATTGCACTTCAAAGCCTCATGGCCGATCATCCGACTCCGGCAATGTGAGCTCTTCCAGTTCCTAGGGCTTGGTAAAGCTTCCGGTCAATTACTCATGCGCATATTGGCATATAACTTTGGCTTTGGACAGATAACGCCTGGCTTTGTTGGACATATAACTTTGGTAAAGCTCATGTGTGCATAACTTTAGACATATAGATAACTTTGGCTTTATGTAAGTCGAACATAACTTCGAGAGCCAAAGTGTTGACACCCAAAATTTGCATCTTAGGAAGACCAAAAGTTCTGGTTTTCTAAATCGAACACTTCGGTTTGGTAGACTGAATACGGTAGAAAGTATCTAAATTCTGTTCGGTAATGATTATTTCGCAAGGATTGTTTTCCAACATGTTTTTCAGGACGTGGAAGATATTTTGGAAGAGTTTGGCTAAATTCTACTAAAGAAAAAAATAAGTGCTTAAAAATGCATGAAGATGAAGCCAAATCCAAGATATTAAGGATCCAAGACGTTGCACTCGCCGAGACGATCAAAACTGGTATATGGATCACCTAAATCGGAGCCCGGATGAGAAAATCATGGCCTTAAGAAAAATGGCTGCGACAGGGCCGGAGAATCTGGCAGACCCCTATCTGTAATTGCATTTTTGGACCCTTGGAGTGTCCGGCAAGGTATCGGAGTGTCCGGCCCCCGAAGTCGGTTTTTGGTAGTTTTTACGTCAAATCGAATCTAATTTATTGTCTAATTAATAGGATCCATGGCTCTACGGGATAAGACCATCTCACCTCTATATAAAGAGACCCAAGGCCGATTGAGAGACTAACCACTCCAATCATCAAACAATATGTCTTTACCTTTATCCCTTTTACTCTCTTCCTAATCCGAATTTCTGTTCTTCCTTCGCCCCGGCGGCGTTTGAAGGTGATCCGACTGGCTGTCGAGCTCGGATCGACCCTAGAAAGTTCTTGCTCCGACAGGGTCCCTCCCGATCTCAAATTTCTAGGTGCTGTTGTGAACCGGAGACACCGGTCTCTTGTCGTTTCGATCCTTTGCACACAGACGTGCGCGCGGTGCGTTGACCCGGATCTTTTTGGCATCAACACATTTTTTGACGACTCCGTTGGGGAACGAAGATTCGGGTTATCATAGCTGAATCAATATCCAATCATGAGCTTTGAAGACAATGAAGATTATTGCTCCGCGGTGACATTTGACGGATTACTTGACGATGCAAAAACGGCATTCAATGATCGTATGAAGAAGGATCTTCAGGAATTTATGTCACGTCGCAACAAGGATTGACAAGGCAACATCAAGCAAGTCAAAGATCCATCTACTAAAGAGGTAAATCCTGATCTTGAATCGGCTATTGAGAAGCCGACTAATGTTAATATGGATCTTACTATGGAGGCTTGCAAAAGGCCAACTAATGATGATGTTGGCCAAATAGAGACAAGTCAAATTCGGCCATCACAAGCCGAATCTAATAAAAATGTAGAAGACTTGTTGACTACCGCACTCGGGGAGCAACACCATAATGCACAAATCGGTCCAATCGGTTTTACCACTGATCAGACCGATCTTTCTAAATATCACGAGAGTAAGAAGAGATCAAAGATGTTGAAGCCCAAAAATCCTGAGGTTGGTGTTTGGAAGGTTATTGAACCTAGATGTCGGAATAAGCATCAAATTAGAAAGCCGAAATTTGAAGAGTTTCGTGCTAAATCTCAAAAGAAGAAAAATATCAAAGGTGCTAGTCTACATACGAGTTATGTACAAAAGAGTCCAATTCCAACACCACATAAAGATCGTCAGAATCAGCAATGGAACAAATCTCATACATCAATGTCGGTTCCATCCTATGAGCCATCCATGTCTCAATCGTGGGGATCGTACAATAGCATCCTTTATTCTTATTTCCTATGGTATTCATGGATGCCACCGCCTCCAAGGTATTCCTATCAAAATCCAATCCCTTATGGAGGATCAACAAAGAATAGATCACCACCTATGCAAAACGACTGTTTTGATCAAAAGAATCGGTCTTTAGGTAAAACTAAACGACAGGTGGTTAGACAAGTTTATCGTATCAAGAAGGATTGGAATTTAGAGAAAAAAATCAGATACGATACTTGAGGAAAAGTCGATTATCAATACATCGGCTAATAATGAACTTTGCCCCGAGCGTGATTTAGAAAACAAGACCGAACAAAAGTCATATTTGGTTGGGAGCAAAGTATTAAGAAAAAGAAGACAGTAGAAAACAAGCTTACCTTTGACGAGCTTCTGTCCAAATATAAGAAGGAGGCTGAAGAAAAACAAAGCAATAAGACCATTGAGCCAAAAAGGTACATCAACCCTATTGACGAGTACCTCATTGGTCTTCATCATATATTCCGTCAATGCATATACCATGGACTACACATTTGAATATGTTTGATTATCATCCATGGTTTTATCATGCTCTTTGGTTCCTATATCATTGGAATCTACGTCTTAATTGGTCTTTACCAAAGAGCAATATGTATGGGTGGCCATTAGGGTCGCGCAAGAATTTTTGCCATTAGATTAAACTTCAATGTTCAAAGAATCGAAATATGTAGTTGATATGATCTAACATATTGCTACAATTGACAGAATATTATTTCGGCTACTTTATTGGTTTTCATTAGATATGTTGGTTCTAGATAACTGATATCTTGTTTATCATTATACTTGAGCAATTTTGGGTAACAAAAATATTTTTCTGCACGCTAGCTTTGCCAAAAAAACATGGAGGCATATGTTGACACTCAAAATTTGCATCTTGGGAAGACCAAAAGTTCTGGTTTTCTAAATCGGACACTCCGGTTTGGTAGACCGAATACGGTAGAAAGTATCTAAATTCTGTCCGATAATGATTATTTCGCAAGGATTGTTTTCCAACAAGTTTTTCAGGAAGTGGAAGACATTTTGGAAGAGTTTGGCAAAATTCTACTAAAGAAAGAAAAAAGTTCTTAAAAAGGCATGAAGATGAAGCCAAATCCAAGATTTGAAGGCTCCAAGACGTAGCCCTCGCCGAGACGATCAAAACGGATACATGGATCACCTAAATCGGAGCCCGGACGAGAAAATCACGGTCTTAATAAAAATAGCTGCCACAAGGCCGGAGACTCCGGCAGCCCTCCTTCTGGAATCACAATTTTGGACCCACGGAGTTTCCCACAAGTATCGAAGTGTCGGGCCCAAGGCCGGAGTATCCGGCCCTCGAAATCAGTTTTTGATAGTTTTTACACCAAATCGGATCTAATTTGTTACCTAATTAATAGGATCCGTGACTCTACGAGATAAAACTATTCCACCTCTATATAAAGAGACCCAAGATCGATTGAGAGACTAACCACTCCAATCCTCAAACAATGTCTTTACTTTTATCTCTTTTATCCTATCTCTCTTTCAAACCCTAATTTCTATTCTTCCTTCACCCTGGCGGCATTTGAAGGCGATCCGGCTGGCCTGCGGAGCCCGGATCGATCCTAGAAAGTTTTTGCTCCGACAGGGTCCCTCTCGAGCTCGAATTTCCAGGTGCCGTTGTGAATCGGAGATACCGGTCTCTTGCCGTTTCGATCCTTCGCACATGGACGTGCGCGCGATGCGTTGACCCGAATCTTTTTGGCGTCAACACAAAGTTACGTAGAGAGGTCTGATACCCCTGGTCAACACAGCTCTCAGGACGGTGCTGGCGTGTACCCGGTGCGAAAGGCTTTAGGCCTAGTTTGAAACGCATGAATTTCACAGAAATTTTGCAAAATTTAATTTAATTTCACAGAAAAAATAGAGAAAGAGAAAAAAATCCTTCATTTTAGGCAGGTCTTTGACAGCCGCTGTTGGTAGGAGGACTTCAAGGCTGGGCTGCCAGGCCCATTGGGGTGGCTACGCGCACTGACGGCTAGGCCTGCCACAAGGGCAGGTGTGACAGGACTGCTTACTCCTTTTTTCAGAATAAGTGTTATTTTTTTATTTTTAAAAATCATGTTTTTATTTGTTTATTCAAAAGGTCTGTGAAAATATTATTTATTTTATTTTAAATTATTTTATTATTAGAAATATTTTAGTTTATAACTTATTTATTTTTATATTTGTATAAATTTTTTTAATAAGATGAGCACTCAAAGGTGATGTCAAAACGTCAAAAAATGACACTTATTTTGAGACAGATATAGTGGCATAAAAAGAGAGCATCAACGAAACATTATTCATCTTTAACTTGGGTTCATCAAATTGTACGGTAAGTTGACACTGTGGACAATTTTTTTTTATTTGGTCCCCTCTGAATTTCAATCCTATCTAAAGGCTCCGCCTCAGAGACTCTCCCTTTCTCTAAGCAACAGCTTCTCACGTGCTACCTCCAACCGAATCTCAAAGGGAGCGAGGTTTTACGTGTTCCAATTGTCTCGACGGTTTTTACAAGTCGTCAGGCGGGTTTTCATCATTCTCTCCCACTGAATGCACGGGAATGTTCGCCCCCGCTTAGGCAAGCCACCCTCCGCACACCCTTTTTCCGGTGGGCTTTTTCTTTTCATTTTCGGCCCAATACATTTCTTATTCAGTGTTTCGGCTCAGCTCATGTGTTTTTGCTTTTCTCATTTTTTGTTTCTTATTTCTATTTTTTTTGTTTTAAAACATTATCACACATCATTATTTTTATACTTTATAATCAATTATTTTATTTCGTTATTTATATTTATATTTTGTTATTATTATTATTTTATTTATTTATTTTCTATTTCTATTTTTTATTTTTTATTATATATGCATTCATCAAAATATTTTAATAATTTTATTTTCCTTTTCTTCTATTTCCTTGTGAATTTTCCTTTAATTTTTTAATTTTCATTAGTCCTTTTCAAATTTTTTCTTTTAAGTTTTGTTACTTATATTATATTTAAACCAATTTATTTTTATTACTTGATTGGTTTTACTACTAGAACAATTAACTTTTACTATGAATAATTAATTTATACAATTAAAACAATTTATTATGACAACCGGAACAAATTATTTTCACCGCCGAAAAACTTAAATCTTAGGATTAATTTGATACAATGCCATTACAATTTTGTAAAATTTAAAATACGCTATTCGGGCCTATGTATCATTCACTTGTAGGGCTCCACCTGTCATTGACACATCAATGGTATATTTTAAATTTTGCAAAATTGTAATGGTATGTATCAAATTCGCCCTAAATCTTATTACTAGAACATTTATTTCATTAAGATGGAACATTAAAAGAATTCTAAAATTTAATTTTAAAAATTATAAAACTATTGATAAATATGATGGTTCAAAAATATTCTATAAATAAGTTACTACTCCACCTGGTTTTAAAATATTAACAATATTGACTTATTATATCAACTTTGATCATTCGTTTTATTAAAAAAAATTGTTCACATGTGTAAAATTTTGTTATTATTTGATTTATCACTAGTGGTATTTTAATTATGATTAATAATTTTACACATTTACACATTGAAAGTTAATGTTAGAAGTCAACGATAGTAATAATTTAAATAGGAGCATTTGAGAAAAAAAAATCAAAGATTTAAATATAAACTAATCCTTATTCAAGAGCGTGACCAACTGCGCGTGGTAACGCATGGCCCACTGACGCTGGACAGCCAGCAGCTAAAGGTGCAGTTGCGAATTCGGCCCACAAACGCTAGAGGTGAGCGATAAGAGGCCACGAAATGACGTACCCGGCTCCTAAGAGGACCCCTGAATGCACCACTGGGCCTCAAGGGTTACCCCACGCTTGCGTCATGCGTAAGGTAGTCGGGGAGAGAACCTTCTACTGCATTTCCTCACTCATGGCAGCAATCTTTGTCTCCCCCGTGGTTAGATGAAGTTTCTCCAACAGATCTTCCACATCCTTGTGCTGATCCTTGACATGAACCGTATCAGAGTAGAACCGAACCAAACAAAAACTCCCAAAGTTGCATCCATAGATGTAGTCAGAAAATTAGAGTCCAAAAAACTGAATCTGGCCTTGGAAAATCCAGACCAGTTTTGACAAATATACCAGAGTGGCCATTTGCCAGGTCGCCGGCAGCAACAATTTCTGGGTGAAACCCTAGATTATCTAGTGCCCTCCATCTGTCCACTCTTTCCTCGGCATTTTTTAACCTCACTCAAGTGAGATGAAGCAAAACTAGCACTTTAAAAGCAACCACATAAATAATGCTTAGAGACGCTTAAATTACCTCATTAGAGATGAAGAATCAACCCGCCACTAAATTTACGTCACTAATGTAAAGTTATTAGAGACAGGCAAACAATCAGCGAGGGTTTTTTTTGCCCATCTATAATGAAAATAAAATCAGTTATGGGGAGTCAAAAGCCCGTCAATGCTGACTGTGGGACTTGAATCGAAAAGCCCATCACTGAAAACAAATAAGAAAATAACAGAAATATTGCTCTAAAATTGTCCCTTCCCCCCTCTCCATTACATACTCTAGGAGTTGTCATAGGATTTAGAATATATATTCTCTCCATGGAGTTCAATCTCAAAACCATCTGGACTCTCTAGTGCAGCTACAGAGATCATCCTCTCTGCTTGAAACTTGGAGCATTTGCATCCCCGTGCATGAATCGAAGGACGTCGAAATATAGGAATCGTGGTAGTTGATAGAGGTGGAGGTGGGGAGCACCAGTGCAGCAAAAAGAGGTGATGGGGCTTGGGCTTACATGGGAGAAGCGAGCAGCTGGTGAGCGGCAGCGGTGCTGAGGCAGAGGCATGGGGACGGGTGGTAAATGGGGTAAGACGTGGCTGCGGCGACTGTGTGCAGAAACGGAAGTGGAACCGGGCCGATATGCTCGGAGAAGGAGTGGCCACCGAGCACGGCGGGGAGCGGATAGGGGCCTTCAGCGGGGATGGCGGTGAAGTCACCGTTACGAGCGTTGATAGTAGCTGGAGCTAGCACCACAAGTGGGTGTGGTCTCACGCATGAGGGATGTCACGCAGTGAGATCCAGTTGAGGGAGTTAGAATGTGTGTGTCTAGGCGGGTGGAACTAGAGAGCTGTTGCGAGATAAGATATATAAAATAAGGGTTCTAGATGCCTGGTAAGTAAACACTCTGGTGATGTTAGGTTGGATGTAATGAAACGTAACCTAATTACAATAGTT
Organism: Zoysia japonica; assembly: GCA_001602275.1. NCBI lineage: Eukaryota > Viridiplantae > Streptophyta > Magnoliopsida > Poales > Poaceae > Zoysia > Zoysia japonica. Next base: position 1,358,547 of record BCLF01000057.1, on the reverse strand, counting down.
AATTGATTACATTGTTACCTGTTTCTTTCGCTCCCTCCGCAATCAACTCCCAGTGTGATCGGATCCGGCGGTTGACAAGCTCGACACCCCTCTCAACCCAGCGGTATCTGTTCCAATCCCATCGAACCCGTATGAGCTCTAGCCCTGCGTCTGCGTCAACAACCACGCCCGACTGCCCCAGCCTTCACCGCGTCAGAGCCCAACCCTGACCTCGGCGACCCGACCGCGCCACCCCCGACCGCCTTGGTTCTCACCGTGCTGGCGTCCGCCCCGATCACAGCTCCGCTGACCGCGCCGGCACCCGACCCGACCACGCCTCCCTCGACCACCCCGGCGCTCGGCGAGGAAGCGTCGCGACACTTCTCCATTTTGATTCCGTCGATTTTCTTTTGACAATGTTGAGAATGAATTCTCACGGATTGTTGCCATGTTTTGGTGTCAATTTTGCCCTTTTTTTTGACGGATGACATTAGCGTTACCTTCAACAAACAAACATGGTAATGGTATCCTTTTACGTTAGCATTAGCAAACAAACAAAGAAAGGAATCAAGGGTCCCTACGGTAATATTCACCCCGTAACTTATTCCCATTGTCGTTCTCGTTGCCTTGCTTGCAAACAAACAGCACCTCAATAGCGACAGTGTGGACTCCCCGTCCCTTTTAAACACTCAACGGCGATGGGTGTCGATTCCCCATCCTCTCTAACCATTCAACACTGAAGGGTTGATGGTTAATACTTGTAAGCACTGCTGATACTGGAACCATAACGTTAGAGATGGGTGCTAATATTTTGTATCTCTGGTCCACAAATATCATGACTTGCTCAATCACAGCTGCCACTGTTGTATCAATAATGATATGTGATTGTTTATTGTCGCTGATGATAATGTCTCCTTTGTATCATTATGCGATAGTTAAATGTGTACAATGTTAGTACATGAACCTTCACACTCGCACCAATTCACTGCCACCAAAGTTCTAGCTTAGGGTTGTGGGTGAATTTGTTTTGATTTTGCAGATACTGCGTTGGAAAAGGTAAGGGCAAAATTGTCAATGTACACATCATTTTAGGCTAAAAGAGGGAAATAGAGTAAGGCCGAATTTCGCAGGAATTTTTTAGGAATTTCACAGGAATCAGTTCAATTTCACAGAAAAAAAAACGGAGGAATCGAAAAAATTCCTCCATTCCAAATGCACCCTAAGAAATGACAATACCAACCGGCAACTGAGCTACTTCATGGCCTCACAAAGTGACGTACCAGAGATAACAAAAGTTGATGTACGAACTGCAACCAATATATGGTGCACGGTGGTCCTCGCACATGCTAAAAATATTCATTGGAAACATGTTACGCCTTCTTTGGAATGAAGAAAATTTTAATATTTAATGTATTTTTTTCTAAGAAATTGAACGGATTGTTATACGATTCCTGTGAAAATCTTAGTTCAAACGAGCCGTTAATACTTGAGACGAACAGCTTGCGCACTGCACAGCTTGAGAGCATGTTAAATGCTTGATATTAAGATCGATGCATTATAAAATATATATCTTTTTTAAAATATAGATGAATAATATGTGATACTATCTGTTACAGTGCAAAATTGTTACAATGCAAACTTTAAATACATTAAATATTTGTGTAATGTGTAACGGAAAGGAAAATTCAGTAAAATAGTTATAGAATATAATGGTATATTTTTAATCACCAGCCCGTTATCATTTAAACATTGATATATTTTCTTGGTTATATCCTGCATAAGTATTTATTACATAAATTTTATAGTGCATTATATATTTGTTAGATGTTGGTTAAAGAAGAGGAGATGCACCATGCCACGTGCAGTGCATGCATGATGATGAGGCCTGGCCCAGGCACAATGTTCCTTGGGCTAATTTCCATAGTCCCGATATGTTTACAAAGCCGAGCCAAGCTGTGCCGGCCCATAGGCCGAGCCACTAGTCCAAACGTGGCACAAATGGGAGATAACCATGCCGGGTCAGCCCATTAGGCACGGTAAGCTCGTGGAGGAAGCGACCTATTAGTACATAAATTAGCAGAAAATAAGGCAAAAATAGCATGGGCTGAAAATTGAACGAAAGATCTCACATGTGTGAGCCTAAGATTTAACCAGCACACCACTTAAGCTTATATGTTCTGTTAGAACAAATAATTTATTTAATTTGTGCCGTGCCGGGCGAGCCCACCATGCCTTGCCTTCGGCTAAGCACGACCCGACTGACACAAGGACAATGCCGGCCTGAGCACAAGGGCCACCGGGTTGGGTCATGCTTGGACCGGGTCAAATTTGTCTAGCCTTTTACCCAGCCGTTTAGCCCGGCCCAGATGGCCCGGAGTAGCTGATGTGCTGCTCGGCGACAGATAAACGTAGGGATAGATCAAAATTAATACATTGCATATTGACTCTTTGCAAAATGAATAGAAATGGCAGGAAGTTCTCTTTTCCTTACTCCTTGCACAAGTGGTGTGTTGTGTCTTAAAAAATTTCAACATAATATATTACATCTGTACTTATTCATAAAAAAATTTGCTTTATTTTTTAACTCTGGCACATAGAAGCATCGGCACCCCAGGTGTTACATGACATGTTAAAATTAAAATTTTATATGTGTAGCGCATTCGAATGGTTTTTTTTGAAATATATGACTGAAAAAATAATCTAGTAGACCAAAGAAGTAGTGTTGCCAATAAATGCAGATTAATATAGCGTATAATACTCTTATGAGAATATAGTAAAAAATTCTCCTGTGACCAGGTCACATAGTTAAGTACCAAGACTCAAGAGCCGGGCAGCCAGAACCGTACTCTGGATCCCATCTCAGAATTGTTTATATAGCGCTTTGATTTTAAAATGATTTTGTTTCTAGAGCTGTGAGACAATCAAAATAAACGAGATAAATCTGTAGGTTTTATTCTCTATTTTGATTTGAATTGTGAATGTTCTCCTGAGTTGTTGGCAAAGGGCTTCCATGGCAGATTCCTATTTTTTCATGACCCATAAGATTAGGATTGGAGGAGTGGTGTTTTTCCCGTTTCAAAAGAGTCTCTCATCTCAGTTTCTTGATAGAAACAGAAGAACCATGTTTGGTGTCGGTGTTCTGACAATAAGAGGGATTCAGTGCGCTCTTCTTATCGAGGTAGCCTAATCTACAAAAGACTCAGAGGTTAATCTGGTTCGAACCACCACGAAGGTGTAATACCCTACGTCCAGAGAAGAGTGTGTGTCGTGTAAACTCGAAATGAGGTTACAATGGCGGAAGAGTTACTGCAAGAACAAGAACCCTAGCACGCGGATGTGGAATGTATCGTTAAAAGACTTGAACCTTTTGAACCCGTTGTCTAAAACCCCCGTTGCCCCCTTTATATAGGGGTCTGATCAGGGTTACAAGGCTTGGAGCTTATGAAACTGAGTGGCCCTCTGACGGGTGGAGCCGCGAGTACGTCGAAGTTTATTCTCTGGCGCCCTTTGGCGTCGGATCATCTTGTCGGCGTTTTTCGTTCGTCCATTGTTCAGCGCTGGGGGACAAAGGTTGCTTTACCGCCTACCAGGCTGCTTTTTCGTCCGCTGTACATTTTCAAAAATCTCTGCATTTGTCAGGAGTTGGTAGCTAAGGCGGTGGCCGACCTTCGGGGGTCGGGCTCGTAGGGCAGTTCCTTTTTTTGCCGGCGGTCGGATTTCGTCGCTATCCGGCCTCGACCCTCGGGCGTCAGGTCGGTGTCTTCGGGCAGTTCCGACCCTTAGGAGATCGGGTTGTTTTGTCAGGGCTTGATGCATTCAAGTACTTCATGGGCCGTAAATCGGCTTGTGAGCCGCGTTTACAGTTGGGCCTCCGTATTCAGGCTGGGTCTGTAAGTATCTTAGGTACATGATTCCGACATTTGAAATAGGGGGTTTTCGTTGGGGAAAAAAAGGAAGGAAACCGAAACAGGAAAGGATGACTGCAGTGCAGTGCGTTTGGACAAACGATGGAACCCTGTTTTTGGAACGGGGAATGCTGTACTCAGGGGACCTTAAATCAACTCCAGATTCTTTCTCTCTTGGCAGCCGGCTCGATTAATTCATCCAGATGAGGGGCATTAGCCATTGTCTGTCGGCGTGAGCTTGGTTTGCGTCGTCGCCGGCGTATGCTGTCACTTGGCGCTCAGCGTCGTTGCTGCATAACACGCTGGTGAAGGGGGAGAATAATATGGTCGATGGCATAGATATTATGCAAAGGATCGATCGGAAGTTCTCTCTCTTTCTATGAATCGAGTCTATAGGAAATTTGAATGGCCTATCCGATGGAACCAAATCCCCTGCCGTACTGCTCGGTACTGTTGGGTCACTAGCAGTCGGACTCAAGGTCACCTGGCAGTGACCGGGCAATACGACACGTGATCCCGGCGCCTATCTGATGGGTGAGCCCGCAGCGTCCAGAGAAGAAAGGACCCACACATCAGGCTAAGACCGTACTCATTTGCGTGAGTTGTCTCATCCACCAATATCTGTTAAAGTGCTTTTATATTTTTTATGAAATTAAGGGCTTTTATATTAACCTAAATATTGAAAGATTCCTGTGTTATGGATTTCTGCAATTCAAATAGCAAAAGTTTTCAATTCCTACAGTGTCCACTTTTCATTCGTGTGTTTTCTTCATTGTGTATTTCATTCCTCCATTTCTAACAGGTCCTTCAAAAATTTTACTTTTTTTCATATGCGTTTCTTTCCTATTTATGATTTTTTCCCCAGTGTTTTGGCTTCCTATATTTCAATGGAGCCCTAAACAAGGTTAACGAAACCGTTAAAACTGGTCCAATATTCATGGTTTTCAGTGAAATCTTTCTAGTACAATTTTATTGGATGACCGATTTTCAATTTAAAAATTTTAAAAATTTAACAATTCAAAAATACTTGAAAATGTGAAAACTGATCAAACCGGTTCGTAAACCAGCCGAAAACTGAAAAAACGGATCAAACTAGTTTGGTTTCAAAATTCAAAAAATTGAACTAGAAAAACCGGTTGGGAATCCGGAAAATCTGAGAGGTAATGTAGAAAACAGAATGGTTTTTGTTCAAAATTTTAATTTTTGCATTTGTAGCAATTTCACAGTTTAATACAGTGGTTATTCCGATTTTCGATCAAACCGGTGGAGTCCAGTTACCGTAGCTCGAACGGCTACTGAAATCCTAGCCCTCAACTGCTTTCGGTTTTACGGATAATCTTAGTTTTTAGTTGAAAAAAAATCTACTCCGTCTCTGACCTATTGTCGTTCTACGTTTGAATCCTTGTCCCAACAAACTGTCGTCGGTCACGTTTGTCAACGCCTCCATCAACCGTGCTGTCCGTAATAAAAGAACCACATTTCCTGCCCCATCTCATGCACTCGATCAGGAACTCGTCAAGACCAGGCAATGCGGAGATGCCTCGATGCTGCGGCGTGAGGCCCTGAGCAGCTGCATAATACTCCCTTTATAGTCACAATTCATGTCATTTTGAATAACGACACGGTCTTTAAAGCATAACTTTGACTTTGATTTTTTTAAAAAATATTTATCAAAAAGTAACATATATATGCTTTTATGAAAGTACTTTTTAAGGCAAATCTATTTATAAACTTAAAAGTTATTCGTAATTTATATTCTCAATGTTTGACTAAAGCAAAGTCCAAAACAACTTGAATTATGAGTATAGAGGAGTAGCATGAAAAAATGACTTGTGCTTTGGTTTTTGTGTGTTTTGCTAAAACGTCAATAGTTTGAGGATGGAAGGAGTAGTTTTCTTCAAAACCGAAAATCAGCAAAAACTCCGCATTACATAAGTTCAAAAACTAAGAGCCTGTTTGAGACTGCTTCACTTCATTAAAACTAGCTCCGCTCTTGATCGGGTCCCCTGAATTTGGGAACCCAGAGGTTGAATGGGATCCAAATTTAGGCTTTGGTAGCTTATCTAAATTTAGGGGCTCAATTCAGAGGGTGTGAATCCCTTGGATCCACCAACTCCAACGCATATAGGGTTGAAAACGGTCAGGAATGGTCGGAAAAGTACACAAACAGTTTTGTTTTCATATTTTACCACCGGACGGAAACGGAAAAATTGAAAATGAACGAACAGGACAAATACGGAGTATCGGAAACGAACGGATGGGATGTACCAGAATCGGTATTTAATCAAAAACATCAACATAAATAACCCAATGTAATAAAATATTATTATTAAAATAAACATTCAAAATAGATAATTTACATATTCACGCAACACAATTCAACAAGTCTTTTACGATACATTTTGGGCAACACACATGGTAGTAAGTTTGAATTTCGCGGCATAACACCACCCGTAAATACAAGTCAAAGTTTTTACAGCCAAAACAAGATAAAAACAGGATAAAAACGGGACAAAATGGGATACCGCAAAAATGGATGGAAAAAAAGGATAAAAACAGGACAAAAATGGGATGATCCCGAATAAACAAAAACGAACAGAAAAATGTCAAACCATTTCCGATTCCGTTTCTGTTTCTTTCATCCCGTTTCCGTCCGTTCCCGTTTTCATCCCGTCCCATTTTCGTCCGCACAGAAAATATGGAAACAGAAAGCGGACGGGATAAGATATTCCCGTCCTGTTTTCAGCCCTAAACACGTAGCTCGAGCTGAGTTTCAGATCCACCACTGAGTGTTTGTTAATTGCAGCTTAGCTCTCGCTTAAAAAAATTCAAGATTTTGATTAGAATAGTCTCTTATGCCCCTATGGTGATGTTTGGTTGCTTCTTTGGTACTTCTACTTTATGTTAATAACATTTAAACTGATTTGTTTTACCACATATAATCACTACTAAAAAGGACCCTTCAATGTCGGATCACAAGGTGGTTCTGCAGCGTCGATCAAATTGTGCGACACTCCTCATACGACACTGCTATAAACGGTAATCAATGTCCGGCGGAAGAAACCGACACTGAAATAAATTATCAGTATTGGTCAAATGACATCATTAGGCCGACATTGATAGCTGTCTCAGCAGTGTCGGTCCAGGTGACGCCATCATGACCGACACTAGTAACTACAATATCAGTGTCAATCCGCATGATATCATCTTACCGACACTGATATACTTTACACCAGTGTCGGTTATTGTGACGGCGTGAAATCGACACTGATATTCTTAACAGCGGATTCTATTGTGTTGATGTCATGCAACCGACAGTGCTCTCACTAACAATAGTGTTATCCTTATGATGTCATATGCTCGACACTATTATCGACGCAACAGTATCGATCTCAATGATGTCAATTTTGCCGACATTGTTAACAGGACTCTCATGTCACATATTATGATGTCACGTGGCTGACGCTACTTCCTAAATTAGAGGTGTCGGTTTCTGTGATGTCACAAAACCGACACTTTTAGTATTTAATTACATATTCATATATTTTAATAAGAGCCATTGGAATAACACATATCAAATCCAAATAACAGATTAATAAAATATATTGACAGAGACAATGTATAGGGTCACATATGTACACAAGTTCATCCGCTGGCAGCTTAGTTTACACATATACATGAATATATATCACATAGAATAACACCTAAATTTTTCATTTGCTCGGTCAACTCTTCTTGTTCATTAATTCTCTTTTGGTCAGCCCAAAATTTTGCTGAATTAGATTGGCTTCATTCCATTTCCCGCACCAATTAGCAAGTTCTTCATGTAGTGCCACATCACTTAAACAATCATGATATTGACCTAATGGATGAATAAACTCATGCATCATGAAGCGGATCATCCGAGCTACAATGTCATTGAGTATGGCTTCATCCTTGCACCTGCTTATCTGGTTGCCAATATTAAGAATATAATTAGTAATTACTAAAATGCAAATATCAATACTACTAAAAATGCATATAACAATACTACTAAAACTGCAAATACTTACATTCACCCATACATAATCTTCCTTGGGCAAAGCCAACTTCTATGCATTTGCACACATAGTAGCCACAATGCACACTACCAGAAGCCTGTTTTGCACACTTTGGGAACAAAATAGAAAGGTTAAAATGTCTCAAAGATATAGACGAAAATATAGTGATATAGATTATTGAATTATGATGTAGTAGTATCAGAAAATGTGTTTTGTACAGTATTTTTTCTTTCCGTTTTGTATGGTGTTGTCCTCCAAGCTTGATGTAGAACTGGTAAATGCTGCCATCGATAAAAAAATATTATCATAATTATGAATATTAGGTTACTAAAGAATCAAAATGATAAGAAGTCATTAGGAATCAAAGACTTCCAAGAAATTGTTGTAGGTACTCCTCTCATGATCAAGGGAATCAAATACCCAAGCCTTCCCTATTTTTGGATATATCATGAAAGCAATGCAATGATCGCTATAAAAAAGTATACTTAATCATGTTAGTGTTTCAATTAATTAGTCAAAAGTAGGGTTAAGTAAGTGATAGAGAAAAGCATACTCACTCAAAGTTATAAGGAGTCATGATGCAATGTCTGTCCCGCCACTCGTACATGGCCCTATCTATGTAGGCTGATAAAACATCCCTAGCATTTTGGACTAATACATTATGTATTGCCTTAATCTAGTTCTTCTTCTTGCCCTTCAACTCATGGTGGTCCAAAGCGATGTTGATCGCAGATTGGTATATTGCTGTTGGGTTAAGGTACCGGACTCTCTTAGACGCATCAGAGTGGTAGCACATTCTAAAAAGATGAAACAATATATAGTCAACTATTGTGTTTATTAGTAGTATGAGTAATTATAAGGTTATTATAGTTAGAAACACTTAAAAGCATCATATGATTATGAGAGTGGCATCCAATATTTTAAGTCAATAGAGGGCATGCTAAAAAGGTCCCTTGAGTACCTTAGCTTGGATGACCTGAGCACCTTTAGCACATGCTTCTAAGTACCACCCGTGAAACCTACGCATTATTCACTCCTCTCTGAACATATGGTTCAGTAATAGTGGCATGCCATGTTTGAACTCAGGAAAATTATCCTGTGTAAGATCCTAAGATCCTTCTGGGAGACCCTCGAGCACCAGAGGCTTGTGCTCCACCAGTTCCTTTTTCTCATATGTGTATGGTTGTTTTATAGTCCAGAGGAACGCATCAACTGTAAAAGAAAATATTAATGTATATTCTATACTTTAACGGTTAACATATGAGTTAATCGAAGCTACTGATCTATACTCTTGCTGGATGTTTTTTCGTTAGCACATGTCAGTTGAGACATAGGGAGGTCATCAATAGGCTTCTCAGCAATACCCTCATCCTCATGTGTCTTGGGAGGCGGAGAGGGTCCACGATAGGCCCCGCAGCAAGAGCACCCTCATACTCATGTGTCTCAGGTGGCGGAGGGAAGTCCATGATAGGCTCCTCAGCACCAGTACCTTCATTCTCTTGTGTTGGAGAAGACCGAGACGAAATTGCTGGAGTAGGTCAAGACACAGGTGTCGTTTCAACCACAGATTGCAAAACAATATCTTGTCGATGCCAAAGGACAAAATTATTAATGACATCTCCCAGAGTGTTATCAGAGTGTTAATCCCCTCTTCCTCATTAGGATAATCGAGACCAAAATCAAGATACTTGTCATCTACTACCTTGATTAGTTGCACGACACTCTGGTGGAATAGATACAGTATGAAATGTACGACCAGGCATTGCAATGCCTTCTGTCACCTTGATGCTCCTTTTCCTGCCAAGAGCTATATTCAATGAGCAAGGAGTATTCTCGATTATATCATCCACTGGGTACTTAGTGGCCGGTTCAGGCGCGAACCCATGGCTGCTTGGAAGTAGGTTTTCAGTAGTTAGAGTCTCGATGTTGTTGACACTGATTCGGACATTCGGTACAACAAATGGTTGGACGAACTGTGGATTATCTTTAAGGAATTGGAAGAAGTTTTATTTCCACTTCTCGTGTTCATCATCCTTGTTGGGTAGATCATGCTTCTTGTAGCTCTTATGTCGTCTAGGAACCTTAATTTCCACGCAGCCATTGAAGAGACGGCTCGTGTACGACCTTGATGTTCCTCATTTCCAAGGGCAATAATAAGATAGTCTCTTTCTCTTTTTGGCTTAAAGGTGCCTTCCTTTTCCTTTGCAGCTAGCTCCTTAGCTTTTTGTACAACTTCACTAATCTCTGAGCTTTTAGGAATCAATTGCCCATCATCACTTGACTTGGATTGACCCAAGACCCAGTTTTAAGTGCGTTTACTGCATCCTTCTAGTGTGTCTGGTATCCCAGCTTCTCGATACAGTTGTTCTTTTAGCCTTCACTGTTTGATTTTAGCTGCATATCCACCTGGTTTGAGATTAGGACACAACTTGTTCTTTTTACTTAGTTCTTTAAAAGACTCGCTAGTCTTTAAAGCATTCTCAGATCTCATATAATCAACGAATGCTTTCGAACTTGTTGAATGGTGTCAGACCCTTTCGAACACAATCCTTATTAAAGTTAGTCCTAAATGTCTGATGGCATCTTTCCATTGTGTACAGAGAAGCCTTTTTTGTACGGTCAAGACATTCTGTGGGGAAAAAGTATTTTGCGCACAAGTTGTCTCACAATTCATTCTTCTTTTCTTCCGAGACACTACATCAATCATGAAATGTAATTCTAACTTTTTATCTTACTAAGACACCATAATTATTACGCTATTTTGCGTTGATTCTTTTTGGCTCCATAGGTGCACCACATGGGTCAACAGTTTCTACAGCAAAATTTTCAGCATGTAGCTTGTTAGCTTTCATGTAACCACCCTTTCGTATCTTCTATGAAGTTGATGATGTGGGGGCGGTCGTGTTCTTAGTCGGCACTGTCGCTTCTTGTTCAGTGAAAAGTCGTCTAGTGCTTCGAGAGGGAATATACTACGAAAGATAGAGTTACAAGGTATTTCCCTTTGAGCTAAAATGTAGTGTGTGAATTTGATTATCAAATATCTCATCGATTGGATTGTAATCGGGGTCTTCCTGCAGTAGGCGCTGCCTTTTTGTGTACGAAGGATATGGAGGGGAAGGTTCCTCGAAAGATGAGCTACTTGAACTTTTGGGAGAAGCCACAGGTGTCGATGCACCAACTTTCTCCATTGTAGAGATTGTGTACTAAAAAATAGAAAAATATTACTGTATCTAAACGGATATTGAAAATAGAAGAGGCTAGATTAGAGACTTTTTCTCTCAATGCGGTTTGCCAATTTAATAGCCTTCCAACGCTCTAATGTCCATGCTGCCACTCTCATCTCACTTAGTCCGCTTTCATCATCAAGCACAACTACAACTGAAAACTACTATTATAATGAATACATTATAATGACAGGCCAAGTATGATGTCAGCAAAGACCAGGTTGAAGGCATTGCAATGTCGGGTAGAGTGATGTCACCAAACTGACACTTTATATTATAACAGTGTCGATCGCTGTCGTTATCAAACCAACATTGTTAGAATGCAGGAATTTCACAGTATTCACACAAGAATTTCACAGGAATCAGTCCAATTCACAGAAAAAACATAGGAATCAGGAATTTTTCCTTTGTTTCAAAGAAGGCCTTACAATGTATCCATAAACTAAACAATAATATGTATATACATAAAAAAATGTCATATAGCATTTCGAAGCCACAAGAATTGAGGAACAATGGGGGGTCAGGATGCGACTTACAGTTTGTAGATTGCCAGAATGGGGGAAAGGAGGCGGCATACAGAGGAGGAAGGGTGAGGGTACTTACATTACGGTTCCGGAGTGGGTGAGGGGGAGAGGAGACGACGAGAGACAGGAGCTAGAGGAGGAAACGCGGTGGGCGCCGAGGACGAAGACGAACACGCAGTTGGAGGTTGGAGGCTGACACGCAGGCGGAGGTCGAAGGCTGACGTGCAGGCGGAGGTCGGAGGCGAAAAGCGCAACCGCGACTGGTGCTGGAACCAAGGAAGACGAGTAGGCGCGATCGGTGCCAGAGGAGCAGCGACGGAAGCGGCGGCGACGGGGGGTTAGGGTTGGTGAAAAATTACTACAGTGTAACACCGTTGCGTGGGAAATGAAAAGGCCACCATGTTTAGTGTTGAAACGAAGCGACAAGGCCTGATTATATAGTAAGGGTACCAATGTCGGCTAGCATGACGTCATCAGAAGACCGACACTACTATAGGGTTAGTGTTGAACTCGGCCAAGGACAAGCTTGTATAGGAAGATTGCTAATGTTGGGCAAAGCGACTTCATCAATGGACCGACACAAAAGGTCTTCCAATATCGGTTACTAGTGATGTCACTGCCGACCGACACTGTTACTAAGTTTATAAATTTCTTTAAAGATTTTTTCTCAGCGTATATTATGATATTTGATCTACAATTTGATTTTCGTAATTTGCAATTACTAAAAACATGTCAAAATTTTATTTAATTGTTTTTGAGTCTTTTCGTGACTTTTTTAGTTCAAATGGAATTATAATTTACCAATCATATGGCACTATACGACATGAGTCCAAGAAAATGTTGAATGTAGGTTGAAAGTGATTACAAAATGTATATAAAAATGTGCTCTAAAAAGACATAGGAAAGCTTACGCGCATAGGAAAAATATTGTATAAAATAATGGAACATATGGTTCGTAAAAAATTTGAAATATTTAAAGTTATGTTTGTTGAGGGATGTTGTAATTTCGGTCAGATTAATGACCGAGACTACTAGGATAAAGGACCGACACAGAAGATCTTCCAACGTCGGTTATTAGTGATGTCACTGCCGACTGACATTGTTACAAAGTTTATGAATTTTTTTAAGTTTTTTCTTGACGTATATTATGATATTTGATCTATAATTTGATTTTAGTAATTTGCATTTGTTAAAAAACGTGCAAAATTTTGTTTAATTTTTTTGAGTTTTTTCGTGACTTTTTTAGTTCAAATGGAATTATAGTTTACCAATCATATGGCACTATAAGACATGAGTCCAAGAAAATATTGAATATTGGTTGAAAGTGATTACAAAATTTATATAAAAATATGTTTTAAAAAGACATAGGAAAGCTTAAATGCATAGGAAAAATATTGTACAAAATAATGGAACATATGGTTCGTAAAAATTTTGAAATATTTAAAGTTATGTTTGTCGAGAGATGTTGTAATTTCAGTCAGATTAATGACCGACACTACTATGATAAAAGACCGGCTCTTCCAATGTCGGTTATTAGTGATGTCACCATCGACCGATACAGTTACTAATTTTATGAATTTCTTTAAAGATTTTTTCTAGACGTATATTATGATATTTGATCTACAATTTGATTTTAGTAATTTGCATTTGTTAAAAAATATGTCAATTTTTTTTAATTTTTGTGTCTTTTCGTGACTTTTTTAGTTGAAATGGAACTATAGTTTACCGATCGTCTGGCACTATATGACATGAGTCCAAGAAAATGTTGAATGTAGGTTGAATGTGATTACAAAATTTATATAAAAATGTGTTCTAAAAAGACATAGAAAAGCTTATACGTGTAGGAAAAATATTGTACAAAATAATGGAACATATGGTTCGTAAAAAAATGATGGAACATATGTTGTAATTTCTGTCTGACACTACTGACTAAACCCTAGTCATTCACGCCTATATATTTGTATCTCGCCCCCTTGCTTCTCACCTGTCAGTACCCCGCTCCTCCTCAGCCGCCGCATCCCGCCCCTCCTCCTTAGTCTTCTCCCTTCGCGCCGTGTGTATGGTCCCTCTTCGGTTGTTACTTATGATGCCGAGTCGCACACGGGTAGAATGGTGAGCATATATAAGATCTATTATTTTGCTTGTTAGATCTATTTGCAACATCATTTGTTTACCGGATTTGTTATTCTCATTTTAAGCAGGTTGTCAAATCAAGTTATTAGGGTTTATGGCAGTGAGTTCAGTACTCATTCTCAAATTTGGTGTCCTGTATTCTCTACAAGAAGGTTCCATAACAGGCTGTTGTCCACTCCTCAAGAGGGTTGACAGAGCCTAGAACTCATGTTAAGAGGTTTGACAGAGCCCGAAACTCTTGTCAAGAGGTTTGACAAAGCCCAGAACTATTGCCTCCTGCTGTTCCAGCACGTCATGGATGACCACACCGATGAGTTCATCAGCATCTCCTACCTCCGAAGCACCATGGTGACGGTGCGCAAGGATGGCGTGCTCAGTCTGGCGGCGACCGCGCCGTGCATCCGCAGCCTCGACGGGTTCCAGGCGAAGAAGTACCTGTTCATGCCGGACGCTGATTGGGGATCTTCCGGCAGCGTCTCTGTCAGCATTCATGTTGGTTGACTAGAAGTAGACAAGAAGTAGAACAGGACCATATGAGTCTAATTTGTAATGATTTTCCCATTTTCTATGTTTTTCCTGTGAAATTGAACTGTCACTACTGTGATGTTTTTAAAATGTCTTATATGTCTTCATCGAAGATTTTGTGATATGTTGGTACTGTCACTACTTTAATGTCGCTCAAAGATGATGTCAGCAAAGACAAACACTGGACAGTGTCACTAAAAAATTGTAACACTGTCGTCTACTGATGTCATCTAACTGACATTGTTGAGTTTTTCAGCAATGTCGGTTTCGGGTAACGTCATCATTGCTGATACTATTGCTGATTGTAATGTGTCAAAATGATTCGGGAATGTGAGGAGTTCCGCGTGTGAAATGCTCAGGGTACTCCCAAGTCCCAACAGGAATGTGAGGAGTTCACTCAAAAAATAAAAAAATGTAAAGGCATGGAAATGTGAGGAGTTCCGCGTGTGAAACGCTCAGGGCACTCCCAAGTCCCAACAGGAATGTGAGAAGTTCACTCAAAAAATAAAAAAAAAATGCAAAGGCGTGGAATGTGAGGAGTTCCGCGTGTGAAACGCTCAGGGCACTCCCAAGTCCTAACAGGAATGTGAGGAGTTCACTCAAAAAATTAAAAAAAATGCAAAGGCGTGGGAATGTGAGGAGTTCCGCGTGTGAAACGGTCAGTGGAGCGTCGGAATATGACGAGTTCACCCAAGGCTTAAAAGGGGTCTCCACTGCGCCCCTCATTCTCATGTTCTCCATCTTGTCTTCTACATCTCTTCGAACCGCTGAGCCTTCGTCTCATGTGCTCCGTGCGCTTCTTAGATGGTGGCCAAGCAAGCGCAGGAGCTGGAGAGACAACTTCAGGAGTCGGAGGCACAGATCATCAATCTTCGCTATGATCTTGATGATCTGCGGGAGTCCCTCCGGCTTCAAACAAACATGGCATCGGACATCCTCAAAAAGATCATCGGTGCTATAAAGAAGCTAAAGCTGGGGAGTCTAGAGCTCCCTTTAGGCAAAGGGGGGGGGGGTCTCCTACCTACTTTCTCCGTGCCATGGGTTAGCTGGAAGAGATGTTGAGTCGTCTCCCTGACAAGATCGAGTCAGAGCGCCGAGAGCTGGCACAGGTAGTTGCGGACCGCATACTGTCTGCGGTAAAGGTATGCCAGCTTGACTTCCCGTATGCCAGCTTGACTTTCCCTTCGACACCTTAGTTTAGTTGGCGTCCTATTTCGACGCGGCGATCAGGGAGGCAGAGGCAGCATCAAGCGCTTCTCCACTGAGCCGACCAAGTCAGCTATTCAAGAAGTGAGCGACGAAGAGGAGGATAAGAGGACTTCGACATGGAGGACTCGGACATAGAAGAGTAGTAATTATAAGTAGCAGTAATTATAAGAGCCGTGCAGGTTATGTAATTTTATAAATATTATTACTACAAGTTAAATATTATAAGAGACATGAATATAGACAGGTTCTATATTTTTATAAATATTATTACTACAAGTTAAAAGTGTCGTTCGATGGCATCATCAAACCGGCATTGTTGAGTTTTAACAATGTCGGATTGATGATGTCGGCGAGTGATACTATTACATTTGATGAAGTCATCTAACTGACATTGTTGAGTTTTCAGCAATGTCGTTTTCTGCTGACATCATCATAGACCAACACAGCTAATCTTTTTCGTCCGCATCTGGTATTTAGTCCCACATCGACTATTCTACGCGGTTTGAACTAGTTTATATTCTAGGTTGTCCCTTAGAATTCGAAGTAAGTTGTATTCTGTATGACACAAAGGGTCAACTGTGGGGAGCAATATTGCCCCCTTCAGTTGTCCATTTGCTCATATCACTGTACAGTCTTACTTTTTTTTTTTCCAAACTACAAATTATTTTTAGAAAATTGTTAGTAGCACTACTGTAATGTCGGTAGTAGATGATGTCATAACACCTCTACAAGAAGGTTCCATAACATCATCGTTAGCGACACTATTGCTGATTGTAATGTTAGTTTTCGCTAACGTCGTACTTGTCGACACTATTACATAATGTAAGTTTAGTCCCACCTTGATTATTCTTGCAAGTGTTGACCAATTTATAAGCTCGGGTTTTCTGTCGTTATTAAGGGAAGCGTTAGTATTTTTGAACGGAGGGAAAAATATTAACCTTAATATCACAAAACAATAGGACACATAGTGTAAGGCCACTAGTATCATTTATGATATAATATATGTAATAATTAGATTACAAATAATTAGATTACAAGTGATGAATATTACAAAAAATATTAGCTTTAATATCACAAAACATCTTTAATAACTTAGCTTGAACTAACTTCCCCTCGCCATCATTGCTCATGTAGGGAGCAAGTGATGAATAACCTAGTCTTGCTTCAAAAATATTTATCATTTTTGTTTTCGCAAAAAAAGGGCACCTCATCAAACTAGTTATATTCTTCATCATCTGTGATATTATCAACTCCGATGATCCTTTGTTTTTCAGGGATAGCAATGTGCTTCTTCTCGTGTTTGGGCTCGAGAACATAAAATACTTGTGCGACATATTGTGGGTGTATCCATGGGTCATCTTTGTGACCTTTGTTGTTTAGAGACATAAGGGTGAAGCCCATTTCATCCACCTCTATACCATATGGGTGCTTGACCTATTGGCACTTAAGTACATGGATCTGTAAAGTTGTTCCATAGTTGAGTTCTCAAATTTCATCAATGTATCCATAATATGTATTCTTATTTCTCTCACTGTCTTTGGCATCTACTCTCACACCATTGTTTTGGTGCTGGCTCTTGTCATCCTTTGCCTTGATATAAAATGTAAACCCATTGATTTCATATGCCTGCTATGATGTAACTAACATTAAAGGACCATCGGCCAATAAACACGTCATTTTTTCATTTTTTGTTTTACCAATTGGGAGGTTTTGGTTCATCAACCATGACGTGAAACATCTTTTGTGCTCTTTCATGATCCAATCCTCTGCGAAATGTTCATTTTTTTCACAAGCTGTTGCAAGTGTTGCTGGATGTATAGTGCTGCAATATGTAACTAATGAAGGATGCTATAATGTGCATCTCAAACTCTTACAAAACACTAATCATTGAATGTTTTTCTTTCTTTTGTTCCTTTCCCTAGGAGCCTCCTCTCGTGCCGTGACACCAGCACACCTATTAGTTTTCCATCTTTCATGTAATTGTTGTAGCACTCAAGAACCTCCTCAGTTGTGTAACCCTCTATCATGGAACCCTCGGTGTGAGCACGATTGCGTACGTAGCCCTCCATAATAGATATATAACGCTCATACGGATACATGTGATGCAGATAAACTGCGTCGAGGACAAAAATTTGATCTGATATGTGAATCATATAGTGCTCCATCATATAAAAAAAAGGAGGAAGCACATCTCGAGTTGGCACATAGTCTCCCTCAGCTGTTTACGTGTCTTCTCCAACTTAGCAACATCGATTATCTTCTCGGATATAGCATTAAAGAACTGGCACATCTGTATGACAGCCATCTTTATGTATGGTTGTTTGACAACCCTGATTGCAATAACAAGGAAAAAGGTGAGCATGGTATGACAGTCATGAGCATTGTACCCACTCATTTTCAGCTCAGACATTGAGACGAGATTCTTTACGTTCGATGAGAAACCTGTGGGGACTCTAACACCACGTAGACACTTGCATTTTGACTTTTTCACCTCAAGTGTGAGGGTAAAGCTAGCCGGTGGAAGGTAATACTTTCCATTTGGTCTTATCTGAGGATGAAGTTCTGGCCTTATTCTCATTTTTTTAGGTCCCTGCGTGCTCTAAGTCATCCATTGTCTTACCTAGGATATCTAATAAGATACCAATCGTGCTTTCAAAAATACCCTTTGCAACATGCATAGTACCTATGGCATGGCCAATCACCAACTCTTTCCAGTATGATAAATATCGATTATTTTTTAAACAAAACATCTCATGGGGCCTTATCATTTTTTTTCCTTTTTTCCTTTCACTGCCTTGCCAAAGACGGTATGGATATTTCTGACCAATTCAAACACAAATTTACCATCACAATTGATCAGTGCCAAATCTTTCTCTTGTGTACCATAAATTGATCCTTCATTACACGATACTTGTGCTTTTTTGGTAAGAATCGTCGATGCCGCATGTACACCAACTTACATGAGAAAAGAAGGTACATTGATGATGTTTGGTCCAGACACACTACACATCATGTCTTCCCTTTAACCTATCCAGTTAATGTCAAGCTTGCGGGATTGTCATTGATGGTAACAAAAATCATGGCATACAGTGTGAAGCTCTTTTGTTTGCAAGCATCCCAAACACAGACCCCATCTTTCCATATTTTTTTATCTCCTCCATTAAAGGTTCTAAAAAGACATCTATATCAATACCAGCTTGTTTAGGACCAGAAATAAAGATAGCTAACATAAAATACTTTCTCTTGTGACACAGCCATGAAGGTATGTTGTATAGGCTTAGAATCACTGGTCAAGTACTATGTGGGTTTGTCATCTCACCAAAGAGATTCATTCCATCAGTACTTAAGCCTAGCCTTAAGTTTCTTGGATGTCTGACAAATTCAGGATGGTTAATGTCAAAGCTTTTCCAGTGTCGAGCATCCACCTGGTGCCGCAGCTTCCCATCCTTTTCGCGCCCATCTGAGGCCGCATGCCAGATCATAAGTTCAGCATCTCTAGAGTTGGAGAATAGACACTTCAATCGATCTATTACTGCAGGTACAACATCACAAATGCTGCAACTTTTCTTTCATCGACCTCTTGGTCATCCAGACCGCTACCAATGCTTTTCTTCATCTTCCTCCCTCTCTTTAGTTTTTGCTGATTCACAGAACTTGAATCATCACTTTGATCATTTTTTTTATATCGACTGGTATTGCACATTTGACACCTCACGTCGTTTGTGTACTCTTTGCGGTACAATATGCAGTGGTTCGGATAAGCGTGTATTTTATGTATGCCAAGTGTCAATGGTGACAATAATTTCTTTGCAAGGTACGCGCTAGTTGGCAAATTGTTCGATTTTGGTAATAATTTGGTTAAGAGGTCTAGCAATTCATTGAAGCTGGTGTCTGACCACTCATTCTTGGTCTTTAGTGTGAGAAGATCAAGCATCATTTGCAATATCATGCATTCCTTATCACACCCTTTTGATTCAGCGTATTGAAGGTCTTTCGAAGCCTTCTTCAAAATATGTAAGTTATCTAAGCTTCTTGTTTTGTTCTCCAGTATTTTCTCACACCCAATGTGACGCAACAGTTCCTTGACATGGAAACCTTCACAATCATGACTTTCATGAACCACATTAGAATCATCATTATTTCTTTCTTCCCTTTGTTCTATGTTGTTTCCTTCTGACCTTACCTCTTCGATGTTGCCTTCACCTCTTACCCTATCTTTGTTGTATCCAATCCTAACTTTTTGTTCTCCACTGCTTGGTATATGCGCCTGTGTCTCACCACGTTTGGTCCATATTGAGTAGTTCTCAATGAAACTATTTTCCAATAAGTGCTCACAGATTGTTTCGGACGTGTCAAACATTACAACATTCTTACATTTATTATATGGCCACCATAATCTATTTGTTTTCATATGTACATTTCTGATCTTAGCGGCCTCGACAAATGCAGTGATATTTTTGAAATATAGAAATGGATTTCCGCCAGCGATCCATTGTATATCCAAGATCTATCCATCTTCACAAATCACTAATAGAAAAAGAAATAAAGAGAGAAAAAATTATAATATGGAGGATATAATACTAGATATACAATTCATTTTTTACTCTCTCCCCTGCCCCCACTCCCACCATATTGTAGGTCTTATGATATATGTAAACTAGAGATCTAACTATGTAATAATACTCTTAGATAAATAGATATAAAGCAAAGATGTCAACAAAATTAGTTAGGATCTACAAAATCCCACCCTAAATCTACTGTACAATGCTAGGTTTACTTTAAAACATGAAAACGAGATCCCACCCTAAACCTATAGTAAAACCACATCATAAGACCATAAAACTTTCAATGATTACATGGATTTATCTCCTGGAGCAAATATCCTTTGATTAAAAATAGAATCAAAACCTTTCCTCCTTGTATTCCAAATTTCCCGGCCGCCGTACGGATACACTGTTCGAAACACAATCGAACAAAGTACCCTGACAGGAAGAAATGAACGAGTATTTATACATGATCTATCAGTATCGGACATACTGAGATCATCATAAACAACACAATACATGCGATAGCAGTGTCATCCGACCTACAGCACCAAAAACCGATACTGCTACAAAATTACGGTGGTTTCCGTTATCTTTGAAATTAGCACAATTAACACTGATATGTTCATTATCAGTGTCGGTTTTTATTAGATCACGATTGCCCGACGCTATTGTGTTTCTTTCTAGTGTCAGCTGTAGATGAAGTAAACAAAAACCGACACTGGAGTTGTGTTTTATAGTATCGGTTGCAAGTAATATCTTTCAGGACCGACACTATTGAGTAATGCCAGTAATTGTGTTATTTTATAGAATGATGTCACTTGCATTCGACACTGATATTGCGCAACAGTGTCGGATCGTAACGTTGGACGGCCATTGCGGTTTATTAGTATCGGCTGTTAGGTAGGGTCGATATTGTTATAATTTTTTGAGTGACACCGTATGCTCGTTTTGTAGCATTGCATTGAAATTAATTTATTTACCAAGCGTCCATTCATCGAAATTTATTTATTTACATATTTTCACCGATTCTTACGAGTAAGCTAGCTAGTGATCGACGTCGAATTGCATTGGAGGATCGATGGCTCGTTATCGACAGGCCTAGGTGCAGATGATGACCATGACGGAAAGGAAGGCAGCTGCTGCTCCGACGACTTGGCACGCGGACTTGGAGCTGGTGCTGGCCATGCCGCCCACCGTGCATCGACAGGACAGGACCCCCTGTACCGAGACGCCACCGAGGCCGTCGGACAGGACAGCTGCGCTTGGACGCACGCACGGCAACAGGACACGCATGGTACCCTTTTTAGGGCTTGTACGGCTTGTTGGGTTACTTAGACTAGAAATTATTTCAACAGGATTAATTTTCGATATAAAAGAAGTTATCTTAGATTAGTAATTTAATTTTTATTTATGAGAAATTTCATTAATGTATAAATAAAACTCGGTTTATTTTTATATTTCCTTCTTCTATGATTCGAAATAAAAAACGCACATTCTACCGTATGAAACAAAACCGAGTCACAGAAGATGAAATACTCTGAAGTATAGATTAGATTTTATTCCTATTCTAGTAGAATTTCTTATAAATAAAGATTAAATTATTAACTTAAAATGACTTATTTCATATCGAGAATGAATCCTGTTCGGAATGACCTAACAATCGAACAAACCTTTAGTCCTCCGTTCTTATGTTTAATTTGTACTCCGATTGCAATCAGATGGGCACAACACAGTTATGTGAATGCGCAGGACTGATGAACACCATCGAACTGTCCTGAGCGCCACGGCTGTGTACGACATCACAGTGGCATGACTCTGAGTCCTCGTCGTCATCCCCATCGCTGCTCTGTATCTACCCGCCAGTGCATGCAAATCACTGGCAGCATGTGTCCGCGCGTCACAATTCACAAACAACACTTGCAAGCCATTGTGAAGTAACTCCTGAGTTGGTGGCAGTCTCATCGCGGCAACTCCTTCGGACGGTGGGTTCTTTTCTTTGCAGACCCGTTCGTTCCTGATCCATTCTTCAAAGGTGGTTTTAAACTTAGCAAGATATGTGTAGAAATGAATGCGATTACATCTGTTGATTGCTTATATGTGCTCTAAAATAATAGTTATATAGAGTATTATTACAGCAGCTACCTCCTGTCTGGCAATGGTGAGTTTCTTAGTAAAGTTCTTCAACTTCAGACTTCAATACAAAAAATTATTTTGATTCACTGCATATTCTTTATTTTAGAACAACTTATTATTTTCTATTCACTTTTATTTATCATTCTAGCATTTAAAATTTATTAAAAATACATATCATTCTCACTTCCTAGTATCCTTTTTCTCGTCCTAACGTGCCTTTCTAACTTCTCAACACACTATTTCTTACTTCTCGGTACATCTTTTCTCTTTCCAATATATATTTCTCTCTTCTCTCAATACTTTTTATTAATAAAAGTGAAGGAAGGAAGTATCTTTTAGTCAAACTTAGAAAAGCAAATATTTCTGGATCCATACATGTAGAAACCTTGTTGGCCTGCAAATGTTTCCGATCTCATATGGACACAACGGGAGCCGATAATGTTAGAAAATAAACCACGCCATGTCTGGGCGTGACGTGTGTGTGCGACGGCGCGCGTGTTCGTACTCGCGTTCGAGTCTGTCGTCTGTGATAGGTTGAGTCGCGTGTGCGCGGCGCGTCGTGAAGCCATGTTCGGCCATGGTATGCAAGCATGATAGCAAGCGTGTGTGTGTGCTCGTGATGCTGATGCTGGAGTGTTGAGTCCGCGCGTATGTGCGTGCGTTCGCGTCAAGGTCAGGTTGAGTTTGGACGATGTACGTGCGTGTCCACTCGATTAGGAGTCAGTTGGATCGAGCTTGCGGCCAAGTCGTGGTGCCGTTGGAGACTGAAGCCAGGTGCAACGCGAGGAGAAGGTCGTGGTCCAGGTGGAGGCGAGTCCTGCGGCGAGTGGCGTACTCACGAGGCGGACTACTAGAGGACTGGCGTTCGTGCGCATGAAGACCGAGAAAGTTGTTGCGTGGAGGCTGCGTATCTTTGAGATTATAAAACCTGGTTGTAAGCGTCGAGTTTCATTTGTACCGAGTCATTGAGTAAGAATACAACGTCAAGATACAAGCCGTGTGGCGGCTGCGGCGTTCATCGCTACTGTCCGTGTTCTACTGTTCATCATCTTCAACCTCCGTCCGTGCGTGAGTTTGAGCGACTGAGAAGGGTTCGGTTCTGACAAATAAAAATGCGCTATCGCATATCAAAGCGATGTCGCCTACGTCTAGCCCTGGAGCCGAGAAACAGCATGGTATTGAATTTTTCTTCATGTCTGCCGTCATTATTATTATTATTTGTTGCCCCTTATGATGCCGCTGTTCAGAGGGTGATGAAGAAGAATTCAGCAAGATGTCCGAGAGGTAGCAGAAATGACGGAGGCGGTCGAGGTCGAAATAAGGCAGTATGGCATGTCCAAACGAACTCCTCTACGTCTGACTCTGGTGCCGTGACGCCACAAGGTATTTCTAGATGCAGATTTTTCTATTTACTCTCTTCGTTTTTAAATTGATGTCATCGTTGCCTTTAAACATTAACTTTGACCACTCGACTTATTCAAAAAATTTCGATAAATATCATATATTTTGCTATAATTTGATTTATTATTAGAGTTATTTGAATCACAACTTCAAATTTTACACATTGAACAATTTTTTTTTTAATAAAACAAGTGATCAAAGTTGAACTTTAATGTCAACGACGACATCAATTTAAAGACAGACAGAGGGAGTACCTTTCAATTTAGTTTTACAATTATTGTAATGCAGATTTTGCACCCGAGTAGTTTACCATTTTGGCATAGCAACGCACAAGCATTATGCCAGTGAAAATCCGTACATGTAGAAACCTTGTACGCTTGCAAATGTTTCTGATCCCCATATATAGACGACTGATTCCATTTACATTTTTTTTCCAGAGAGTTATATAGACATAACGGAGAATGCCAGGGAGAAACCAAAACTTGTGTATAAATGTGCAATATTTGAAAAAGGCGATCTACGTGAGGCACAGCAGCATATCATATCGCCTGAGGCTGACCCTGGAGCCGAGGAGCAGCATGGTATTATATTTTTCTCCGTGTTTAACCTCATCATCAGCATCACCACCATTATTATTATTATTATTATTATTATTATTATTATTTCCGACGGGAAAACAATCGGTTATTAGCATGTGCCACGCATATTGATCTGAGTACATTAATTAATTAATGCTGTTCAGAGGAAGACGAAGAAGGTTTCAGCAATGTGGCCGGGGATTTCAACAAGATTACCGAGAAGGTGAGAAAAGCAATTCCTCGACGCTACCAGGAGCGCCGTGTGCCGACCATTTATGTGGTACCAAGGGACCTCGCGGAGGGCCCCCAGGACTCGTACGAACCTGAGGTCGTGTGCATCGGCCCCATGTTCGACCTGACGGAGCGTGCAAAGAAGCCCCGCCGCACGCTCCTTGTCACCAAAGGAAGATCAGAGACAAAAGAGTATGCCTGGACTCCAGGCTTGCACGGACCGCTGCTTCGCGCGTGCTTGGACACGGTGAGGGGCCTCGATCCGCGAATCCGCGAATCCTACGGCGACATGATCTCCGACGGCGGGAGCGACACGCTGGCGCTCATGATGCTGCTCGACGGAAGCTTCCTCCTCCACCGCCTGCTCAGGTTGGCAAAGTTGGTCGACGAGAGGAATGTGAAGGAGGACGACGACGACGACGACAAGACCAAGACCCAGGTGGTCAACAGGAGAAATGTGAAGGAGGATGACGACGACTGGACCCAGGTGGTTGGCCGTTCTGGGATCTGGGGAATCGTCGCGCGCGATCTGCTGCTGCTCAAAAACAATGCGGGCATGGGAGATGTGGTCAACACGAATGGCCCGAAAGGTGGGGATCCAATGGAGAGCTAGGAGTCGCGGCCACGGAGACGTGAAATCCAGTGCAACGATCTGAGGATCCAAGCGGGAAAAAGCTCAGGGACGTGTGTGTATTAATTAGAAAGGTCATTTAGGTAACTGATTCTAGTTGAGAAGCTAATTGTATATTTAGCTTTATTTTTTAGAGTATGCACATTTGATCCTGATTATTTAAAACGAACAATGAGATCGACCCTACTCCGTTATCTCCACTCGACGGTGTTAAATTTTATGTAAAAAAGACATATTTGCTCTTTCACTATTGATCTTATTCTAATTTATTTTGCACAATTGATCTGTTTTGTAGAAAAAAAATCTACTAGCATATAGAATATTCAGCAATAATTAAATGTATTTTGAATGTAATTTAATTAAAAATTTGAATGTTTTGACAACATTTCGAATTGCTTTATTTTTTAAAATTTCAAAAACAAGGGTAGTTCTGTTCTTTTCCTATAGTTTTCATTATCTATTGATTTTTTCTATTTTTCTAAATCATTAAAAAATTTGTTGCTAACTGTGTTAAAAATCAGAGCCAAATGGCAGCTTCACTTTGAAAAATCAGGGTCGAATGCGCAAATCCTAAAAACTATAACCAAACATACAATTAGCTTGTTAACTTGGTCACTGATGCAATTGTCTCTAATTAGAACTAATTGACGCAAAAACCCGTAGGATCTTCTAGCCAAAATAGATTGACACTCTAATTGCATACGATTAACATAGTCTAATTGCTTGACCTGGTGGATCTTAGACTTATGGTTTGATGAGGAAGTCTTGTGGCTGTTCGGTGTAGGACATGGATGCGGACCTCCTCCCAGGTGTCCTGCATAGATCGGCATGGCCTTCAATCCATTCCTCAACTAAATTCTTCCAAAATTCCAGATAAAAATAATTATAAGGGCTCTCACGAACTTACTAACTTATTGCCCTTCAATAAATCTAAGAATGACAGTAGCTACAACATCCTCATACCTGTAGTACTC
Source organism: Zoysia japonica (assembly GCA_001602275.1). NCBI lineage: Eukaryota > Viridiplantae > Streptophyta > Magnoliopsida > Poales > Poaceae > Zoysia > Zoysia japonica. The sequence continues at coordinate 1,332,513 of BCLF01000057.1, read as the reverse complement.
TCAAGTTGAGGTAAACTTACACCTCATTTTGGACCTATTTCAATACATGAGAGAGATCATGAGATACTTTAAAACTTATCCCTATACTTTGCAAGTCTTTAGCATGTAACAAGTACGAGAGCATGTCACATTTTGAGTTTATTGGAAAAAATTTCCTTATAGAGTCACCATTATTCTGTGAACTCATGACAGTCCACAGCTTTGGCTCTATTAAGATAACTAATACTAATCAAAAGGCTAACTTAATTATCTACTCTCCCCCTCGAAATGTGGATTAAATTAAAATGCCACATTTCAACAAATTCTCATGACACCTGTAAACAACACAACAGAGGACTTTCTTTAGCATCATTCACAACAGAGGCAGCATAATAATCAAACTTAGTCTTAGCCAGCGCTCTTTATGAGCGCAAATTTTTTTTATACTTAGTTATAGCACACATATGCTTTACAGTTAATAACTTTATGAAATGTGATCTAATTGTCTAAGGATTCTCATGATCAATATCATAAAGTCCCTCCTGATTAATGCCAGAAAAATTTAACATATTGAAAACTTGTGGATTGCTCCACAAGATTCAAGTGAACTAGGAGATTGCTCCCCCAGATCCTAACTGGTGTGGTTATAAGAAAACATTTCATTAGATCTGTCCCCATTAGATGATTGACACAAAGAAGATCCAAATATCTTCAGAGATGTCCTAAATTATTAATATCTTATCTGATGGGACATTATTTCTTATTTACAAATGTGTGCATACTAATAGTCACTTAGGAAATAAAATATATACCTTATTTCATTATTATACAACGAACAACCAAAAACATATGGTTGAAACATAACAGTAAGGACAACAAAATAAACTTAAAAATATAATAAGTATGAACAATAATAAATTATGAATAATAAATATACCATAATTTGAATCGTACGAGGATAAAACTAATATAATGTAAACAATGAAAACTTAGTCTCTTTGTAACACCGTTGGGCAGAAAAAAGAGAATAATAATATTCACAAAACAGTCTTACAAAAGATGGACTGATTCACTCATAAATATGACAAACAATGTTGGTCAGTATGTGATCACAAGAATCACTAAATGCAATCATTATACCTATGAAAGTGACACATAGAGTATAATCAATGTTGGTCAGAATGTACCTAAGTGTTATAAAATAATCACATAATTAATGTAAATTTCTAATCAAGATTTCTAGTTGGTTCGATTCTTATTAGAGATATCTTCTATGGTAGATGTCACATGATTATAATCTCCTAATGACATAAAATCTCTAATCTAAGACTTTCTATTGATTTCATCTCAATTAAAGAAATCTTACTTATACAGAAAACATAAAAGTGTCATATGACACTACGTAATTCATGACCAATAGTTTAACGAGATATGACTTACTCATCATAAGTTTGTGATCATAATTGCTTGAGACTTGATAAATCAATAACTGACTACAAACAACTTTGGTAGTATATAGCCAGGAGTCACAAAACCAAAAACATAATTTCAAGTCTCTAAGCCGTTACAATTCGTAACTTTTCTTAGTGCAGAAGCGGAAACTAAATCATTAAACCAAATGTCCTTAGAATCTTAAACACTACATAATCCTCAAATAATCCCCACGAAAAAAGCGGCGCTGCGTGATTATGCGCTGAGCGACAGGCCCACGCTTCGCTTCAGGCCTTAAGCAGCTGCTAGCAGGCGGGCCTAGCCGCCTAGGCGTGAGAGGCGGTGGAAAAGCGGAGTGGAGGCGGCGAGGAGCATGCGAGCTCACATGGTGAGAAATCAATTTCGTGGCTTGGCGCGCAGGCGCGACGGGCAGGAAATTGGCTATCGCGCAGCCGCACAGGCCGGCAGATAAAAGGCCCTGCGGCTGTGGTAAGATGGAGATTGACCTACAGTCGTGCCGCCAGTTCCCATCTTCACCAGCTATTCCTTGCTTCACGCATGTCCAAGACGCCGGGCTGCTCATCGACACCGTCGTTCTGCAGCATCCTGTCCGGCAAGCAAGGTGAGGCCCTCTCTCCTCCAATCCTCCCTCTGTTCTTCTCTGCGCCTCCCTCCGTTCTTGCTTCCCTCTGTTCTCTTCGGGTCCCTCTGTCCTCGCTTTGAGCAGAGAAGGGTGTCGGGGCGAGTGAAATGCTCTCGGCAGGACATCAAGCACTGGTGCATGCCGACCCACTCAAAAAGCTAATTAGGTAGTGGATTAGACGATTGTCAATTTGTTGATAGTGCTTGATTAAACAATTGTCAATTTGTTGTTAGTGCTTGGTGCCCTTGGAGAGTTTACTCTGTACTTTAGTCCTTTGTGCCTAGAGAGTAGAGAGTAATAGATTAATTGATCAGCTGCTTTGTCCCCTGCCTGTACAAGATCGATTAATGGATTGGTGGATTTGTGCCATGCTTCGAACTTGACTTGTAGGACGGCAACAGATGATTATTGCTTCTTTTTGTACTTAAAAGGTGCATGCAAGAGCTTAGGAGATTCGTTTGGATGAGTACTGATTTTTTCTGAATTTCTGTTAATAATATTCAGCACTTTGGTTATTCAAAATTTCAATGTATTTGATATATGTCATCTTTGTGCTACTCTTAGGAACAAGGCTGTCAAGAAGTTGACATCACGAAGCTAGCTAGGCAAGAATTGCGTAGAGAAACCAACCTCACAATACAAATACGGTGTGCATATACTTCTTTATATTTACAATATTTTTAAATCAGCCTTGCTACAGTAGAAATGCCTAGGCGTGTCTAGGAGCCTCTAAGCACACCTAAGCTCTAGGCGGACGGTGACCGCTTGCTTAGCGTCTAACGTCTAATTTTCCGTAGAATAATCCTAATAATATATGCATAAAAATAAATATAAACATTAATAGTCTAAATCATGAAGATGAACAAAAGATGGTCTCAATTGTTCACATTATATATGTATAAGCAGGAAATTAGTTAGATATAATTAACCAATAAATTTCAATAATCCATGAACATAACCACATTGGTCAGTACATGACCATGAATCATCAAAATTAAAATGCATTATAATTTCCCATAAATTGCTATAAAGCAAGAAGAGAGCTAAACTTTATAATTGAGACTTATTGAATTATTGGTTAATTGGCTTTCGGAAATAGGACTGGTGTCATTATAATTTTGACGAAGTTGTAGACATGCCATTTTATACGTTTTTTAAGGTCCACTGGCAGCCATTTGTATTTTGGTATATCCATTTATGCTTTGTCTTCTTCAACGAATCCGTCTTTGCCGCGGCGGCATGCGCATAGCCGCCGCCTCGTCCCGGCGCACGGCACGATGGCAGGTCGGACGCGGCTGGGCAGCGCGCGCGAGGCGGGAGGGGGCTGCGCTAGGAGAGCCGCCCGGCGTGGGTGTGAGCTGCCAGCGTGGGCGGGCAACGGGCAAGAGGCTGTGGTCGCGGCCTTACCCGGCCTTAAAATCTTTCCCCAACGCTACCTGCTCCTTCCTCTAACCATTTCTCGCCCGCAGAGCAAGCAGCCGACCACAGAATGCTTCCAATTCGAAGAAATTGGGAAAAATCCCCATTTTTGACTGATGCGCCATTGCCCGAATTTGGAGCTCTTCCGGTGAGCTGTACTTCGATTGCTTGAGCCTCGCGCACCTCCTAATGCTGCTGAATCAATCCCCATGCCTATTGTTCCAGGAATATGGAGGAATCACCACCACCACAGTCGTCATCTTCTTCCTCCGTCGCCGCTTGTCGCTTGCTTAATTTTGGCCTCCACCACCCAGCCAGCGTCATGGGTGAGCATCAGTGCATCCCCTAGATCCTTTTCCAAATCCCGGTTTTGATTCTACCGCTCTGCTTTGCGTGCTGCCTCTGGCCTCGCCACACCACCGCGGAAGCCATCACGAAAGCGGCAGACTCCCACCTGGTAGACCCAGACTGAACTCGTCGTGAATCCACCGCCCGCGAGTGGCCTGAGAGCCTCCGCTACCCTGCTTGCGTGCGTCAGCCTCCCGTAGAGAAAAGAAAACAGAGGAACACGACCGAAATCAAAGAAGAGGGGCAGAAAGGGAAATATGAAATATACCTACCTGCAAGAGGGCTCGGAACTACTGAAAACATACAAAATGACATGTTTCTAACTTTGTCAAAATTATAATAGCACCAGACATATTTTTGAAAGTTTAATAATATATTTCTAAATCATCAAAATTATAATGCCATGGTACTAATTAATCTTTGAATTATAAAAGGCTAATTAAAACCTGAACATTAATATTAGAGCTTTACTCGACAATGAATCATTATTTGAGAAAGTCAAATAAAAAAAAAAAGAAGTTCAACTAAGGAAGTCAGCCTCATAAGACCATTAAAAATAATCTTAATGGCTTATATACATATCACAAAAACCACACTTAAATATGGGAAATATTCTTGAAAGCATAACTTAAATTGTGGTAGAGGGTAATGTATCATTATTTGGTTCATAATACTCACATTTTTGTGCTAAACAACAACTTATGAAATTGCACTAAAAGATAATTAGGTTAATCATGATCTAAATGCATTAGTTATTATGACCCATTGTCAAATAAGCCTCATACTCATAGGTACTAAAAACATAATCTTACAATGCATAATATATTCTCAAATTAAATTTTTGTTGCTCTCATTTAATAAGAGAACGCACATTAATTTACAGCGGAAGAACTAATTTCTTAATTTTCAGGCAAATTGCAGTGCAATCTACTATAAATATTATCATTGTACATCATAAAAGCCTGATAGAACATGTTATTTATCCTATAATGCACAACCCAAAGAGAGCAGCTCAAAAATATAAATTGGCTTTAATACTCTGAAAATAATTGAAGCATGCATGTAAAAGGATAACGGCCCATGAAATTTCATAACATAATGCACCCAAACAGGACGGCTAATAATTTCTGAAAATATTCAGCCCATTTAGTCAAATTGGTTCATTAAGGGCCCACAAGAAAAAAAACACCTTGAAAGTTTATAAGAAATTGCCAATTAACGGTCCATTAGTTGAAAGTTGTCTAGAGGGGGTGAATATGCAACGACTTAAAAATCAACACTTAAAAACAATTTCATCAGAAAAACAAAGAGCGGACTAGTCCGGTCAGTCAGACTTGTCCGGTAGCGAACAAGTCCGGTCCTTACGGATAAATCCGCTAGTTGCAGAGGAAAAAGATCAAACTAAAAGAAAAAGACAAGAGACATAGGGATTTTTGACCAAAGTTCAGCTCCACGAAAAAGGCTACGTCTCCGTTGAGGGGTCTACAAAGGACTGGGTTGCACTTAACCTTTAACCTCTCCAAGTGACCACAAAGATTAACTTGGTTTTCACTAGATCAACATGGGTGATACAAACCTCCCGGATCTCACCACAATGTCTTTGATGGATTCCAGACGACACTTAGTCGTCTACAAGATAAATCTCCAAGAGTAATAAGTCCTGCAATGAAAAGATCAAGTGCTTAAATCAAATCGAGAGATGAAAGGACTCACAATCTCCTCTTTCTTCAATCAAAACCCTAGAGGATTCAATGAAGAACGAGTGGAGGAGGAGAGGTGGATCTCAGAGGGTCTCAGGACGTGATTTGAAAAGATGTGAGCGCTTTTGCTAACCCTAAGACGTGGGAGAAGGGGGATTATATAAATCAATCAAGGATGACCTTCCAAAAATACTAGGGGCAGACTAGTCCGAAGGTCCGAACAAGTCTGGACATCGGGCTCAACGGTAATGTGGTCATCTCTCTGGAGTCCGCAGAGGACACGGACAAGTCTGTCCGGCCGAGCGAACAAATTCGGCTAGGCCGCGATGTAATCGCTCTGGAGTCTGCCCGCCCAGCAGACAAGTCCGGAGGTCTAGACAAGTACGAAGAATAACTGGGGTGCTCCTTCTCTGGAGTCTACAGGCCTTGATGGACAAGTCCGTACCTGAACTAGTCTGGATGAGCGGACTAGTCCGGCTCTGTCGGAGGGACAGCTCTCTGGAGTCCGCAGTTTGACCGAACATGTTCGGTGCCGGACAAGTCCAGAGTGACTACGTGCTCCCTCTGTGGAGTCCGGTCATTGGGCGGACAAATCCGTTCTCGGACAAGTCCGAGAAACCAGACAAGTTCGAAGCCAGCGACCAAACACAGGTGATTAAGATCAAGATGAAAAGAGAAAGTTTGAGCACTTAACCATTTTCAAGACAAAAAATGCTGAACCCTTTTGATAGTACGGTGGTTCTATGATTCAAAAAAGATATAAATACCAAAAATACTAGAGCTAAGGAGCCAACAATTTTCTCTTCATTATTCATATACTTAGTCCCTGCACACATACTCATAAAATGCCATTAAATGCTTCCATTGTTAGTCATAATTTATCCCAAAATCCACAAGGGATCCTAGATACACTTTCAATCTCCCTCTTTTTGGGTGAATTGATGACAACCAATAAGAAGCTACAAAGGTAATCATAGATTATAAGTTAAAGAATATATAAGCTCCCCCTAAACATATGCACATCAGCACATACTAAGATAGTGACAGAAGCTTATGTGAATTTCAACTTGTAACTACAAGCAATATGCAATGAGATAGATAAAACACAAACATCACATCATCACATAAGCAGGTCATAGGGTACGAAATATTACAAACCAAGTTTTAAAAACACACAAGTCCAAATAGTTCGCACCAAAGATAGATAAAGGATGATAGATAGGTAGGCTTCTCAATTTCTCCCCCTTTGGCATCAAGACACCAAAAACAAAAGAAAGAAAGAAAGAGAGAGAGAGATAATGGCAGCTACTCCTCTACATCATCACTTTCTGTTTCCTCATAATCCCCATCTGGCTGCTTCCCAAAGTATGCAAGCTCCTTAGGAGTGAGATCTTCAAACGGGTCAGGAAGAGGAGGAGCTTCTTCTTCAATGTTTGAGCTGTCCGGTGAGCGAGGAAAGCCCGGCTGGCGTTGCCATTTCTTAGTAGCCTTAGTGTGTCTCTTCAGAGCAACCCTTTCCTTATGAGCATGAGCATCCATGTTCTGGCAGATCTTGAAGTCCATCTCATTAACATCCCTCATTGTGAATCCGATCTTGACAAGAGAAACCACCGCAGAACTTGATAATGTTGGCAAACCTTTGCGCTGCCACTGAGTACTTTTTTGATCCTGTCATCCAAGAGATCTTGCCCTCTCCTTCTAGATGATAAGAGAGAGTGGCATAGAACTGAGCTATCACTGCTTTGTTCCAAGAGTATTGAAAACCTAAGATATTCTTGATTCCATGATAAGTGCAAGCCTCAATCACTTCATTGAACACAGAATTGTTCTTTCTGGCCATATATTCCCAATCAACCCATTGCATAACAATCACTGGATTCTTCAGCTTCAAGTACACGAAGTAGTAGTGGTCTGCATGAAAATAACTTCAAAACCTAGTATCAATGCATTGCTTGTCTTCCTCATAGCAGTTCTCACGTCGCCTGATCACAGCAGCTGATGAATTCCTCATATAGTCCACACCTTCCCTGCCTCTCTCATCATCCACAGGCTTTGCTAGCACCATGTTGATCGTCTAAGGTTCCTCTTGAAAATCATCATGATCAACAACAGGAAGAGTGAAGGTTGCCTAGAGGGGGGAATAGGCAATGATCAAAAAATCGACACTTAAAAAAAATTGATCAAAAAAACAGAGAGCGGACTAGTCCGGTCAGTCGGACTTGTCTATTAGAGGACAAGTCCGGTCCTTACAGATAAGTCTACTAATCGCAGCGGAAAAATAGATCAAACACAAACCCAAAAGGAGACGCGAGACACAAGGATTTTTGATCGAAGTTCAGCTCCACACAGAAGCCTACGTCTCCGTTGAGGCGTCCACAAAGGACCAGGTTGCACTCAACCCTAAACCTCTCCAAGTGACCACAAAGATCAACTTAGTTTTTCACTAGATCAAAAGAGGGTGATACAAACCTCTCGGATCTCACCACAATGATCTTGATGGATTCCGAGCGACACCTAACCGTCTAAGAGACGAATCCTCAAGAGTAATAAGCCTTGCAAGTCCTGCAATGAAAGATCAAGTGCTCAAAATGAATCAAAGAGATGAAAGACTCACAATCTCTTCTTTCTTCAATCAAAACCCTAAGGGATTCAATGAAGAACGAGTGGAGGAGGAGACGTGGATCTCAGAGGGTCTTAGGGTGCAATTTTGAAAAGATGTGAAAGCTTTTGGTAACCCTAAGACATGGGGGGAAGGGGATTATATAGATCAATCAAGGATGACCTTTCAAAAATGCCAGGAGCGGATTAGTTCGCAGGTCTGGACAAGTCCGGACATCGAGCTCAACGGTAACATGATCATCTCTCTGGAGTCCGTAGAGAGCACGGACAAATCCGCTAGCGAACTAGTCTGACCAAGCGGACAAGTCCGGTCAGGCCGTGGTGTAACTGCTCCGGAGTCCGCCCGCCCAACGGACAAGTCCGAAGAATAATGGTGCTCCAATTCTGGAGTCCGCATGCCTTGACGAACAAGTTCGGCTCTGCTGGAAGGACAACTCTCTGAAGTCCGTAGTTAGGCCGGACATGTCCGGTGCCGAACAAGCTCGGACACCTGGATAAGTCCGAAGTGACTGCGTGCTCCCTCTGTGGAGTTTGGTCATTGAGTGGACATATCCGGAGCCAATGGCCCAACAAAGATAATTTGGATTTGAAAATCAAATGGGAAAGTTTGAGCACTTAACCGTTTTCAAGACAGAAAATGCTGAACCCCTCTTGATAGTACGGTGTTCCTTCAAAAAGATATAAATACTAAAACCACCAGAGCCAAGGAGCCAACCATTTTCTTTTCCTTTTTTTGGGGTTCAATAATCATCCACAAACTTTAGTCCCTACACACATACTCACAAGGAGCCATCAAATGCTTTCCTTGTTTATCATAATTCATCTCAAAAACCACACGGGATCCTAGATGCACTTTCAATCTCTCCCTTTTTGGGTACCAATAAGAAGCTACAAAGATAAACAAGGATTACAAGTTAAAGAACATATAAGCTCACTCTAAATCCATTCACATCAACACACACTAAGATAGCAATAGAAGCTTATATGAATAGCAACTTGTAGCCACAAACAATATGCAATAGGATAGATAAACTACAAGCATCACATCACCACATAAGCAGGTCAAAAACAAAATATTACAAACCAAGTTTTAAAAAGCACACAAGTCCAAAAAGTTCACACCAACGATAGATAAAGGATAGTAGATAGGTGGAGCTTCTCAATTTCTCCCCCTTTGGCATCAAGACACCAAAAAGGAAAGAAAATGAGGGAGAGAAGATAGCAGCTACTCCTTGGCATTATCATCACTGGCTGTCTCCTCAGAGTCCTCATTTGGCTATTGTCCAAAGTAAGCAAGCTCCTCATAAGTGAGATCTGCAAACGGGTCTAGAAGGGGAGGAGCTTCTTCTTCAATGTCTGAGCTGTCTGGTGAACGAGGAAAGCCCTGCTAGCGTTGCCATTCCTTAGTAGCTTTAGTATGCCTCTTCTGAGCAACCCTTTTCTTGTGAGCACGAGCATCCATGTTCCGACAGATCTTAAAAAAACCTTTGAGGATCTTGAATAAGCCACCTCTACCACGAGAAGATGAAGGAGGTGAACTGGCAGGTGCTCTCCTAGATGTTGGACGAGTGGGTGGTGGACCTCGAGTAACAACTGTCGGTACTTGAGGTTGGAGTTTCTTATGCGACTCCTCCTTCTCAAACACCTTTTTAGTGACCTTCTCGATCATGCACATAATATAGGGTGCATAAGCGCACGCCCTATTAGGTTGCTGTGCAATATCAAGAATTTCAGAGAACATGAAGTCAAAGGTGTTGAACTTCTCTTGTTGTGACAACCGCTTAATGAGGTTCCTTCCATGACCATAAAGATTAGATGCATCATCTTCCCTAGGAGCCAAGGTCTTACTAAGTATACGATGCATTACCTTATAGAAGGGAAGAAACCCAGTAGTGTTTGGCGGAGAGAAGTGAGAAGAAGTGTCATACATGAAGTCCATCTCATTGACATCAAGTACTGGCTCATTGTGAATCCGAGCTGGACAAGAGAAACCACCACGAAACTTGAGGATGTTGGCAAACCTTTGAACTATCACTGAGTACCTTTCTGTCCTTGTCATCCAAGATATCTTGCCCTCTCCTTCCAGATGATAAGAGAGAGTGGCATAGAACTGAGCTATCACTGCTTTGTTCCAAGGGTATTGGACACCCAAGATGTCCCTAATCCCATGATAAGTGCAAGCATCAATCACTTCATTGAACACTGGGTTATTTTTCTTGGCCATGTACTCCCAATCAACCCACTGTATAACAATCACTGGATTCTTTAGTTTCAGGTACACAGAGAAATAGTAATCTACATGAAAGTAACTTCAAGACCGAGTATCAACACACTGTTTGGTCTCTTCATAGCAGTTCTCACGACGCCTGATCACAGCAGCTGAATAATTTCTCATATAGTCTACACCTTCCCTGCCCCTCTCATGCTCCAGAGATGTTGCTAGCACCATGTTGATAGCCTCAGGCTCCTCTTGAATGTCATCATGGTCAACAACTGGAAGAGAGACCTTACGCTTCTTGGTTCCAACTTTTCTGACAACACGACGAGAACTGTCTTCACCTGACATACTGACAACTGCACAGAGTATCAGATTAGAGTGTAATGGGAGGATGATTGATCGAAATTGAGTAAACTTGTTCAACACGTTCTGTCTGACAGCGAACTTATCCGGAGGAGCGGACTTGTCCGCCAGCGGACTAGTCTGGCAACCCGGACTTGTCCGGAGCTCGACAGTGCACATGAAGAACAAATTTGCACAACTTTTAGATCTGATCACAACTCCTAACCATATTGCATACAAAGCACTTATAGCATCTTAGGAGTGACCTCAGAGAAGGGATTTGAAAGTTATGAACGGGAACAACCACATTTCAAACTCAAACCCTAGAGAAGAGATTACCTTCGAACAAGGATGAAAAGGAAGCGGACTTTTGAGGTTCCGGACTAGTCCGAGGGTGGAGAAGCTTTTCCACGGAATGGATTCACTTTCCACCGGTCGAAATGCTGGATCGCCACGGGAGTCACGAGCTAGGGTTTGGTGTAGGAGAGAGAAAGTGGAATAGTGTTTGAGGAGGAAGAAGACTCGGGGTTTAAATAGACGTCGTGGTTCGAACTTGTCCGAGTTAATAGACTTGTTCACTAGCGGACTAGTCCGACCCATGCAATCTTGAATCAAGGAGTAGAACTTGATATTTGAGGAAGGTGAACTTTTGGACAATTTTTTTTTAAAAAAACATATCACTATGTAAAATGTGATCAGAAACAATCAAGCAATCAACCATGATTACACTTCCCATAATGAAAAATTTTAAAACTTTTGAGGTTTCCAAAACAAAACATGCAAGATATTTTCACAAATCCTTTATTTTAAAATCTATCCTATGTTGCAACAGATGTGCAACACTTCAAGCCACGTTCTGAGAATAAAGGATATTTAGCTCATTTCTAAGTTCACAAAAGCATCTCTTATCTAGAGGTTTGGTAAAAATATCCGCCGGTTGCTTTTGTGTGGATGCATGAGAAATTTCTATGTCCTCTTTGATCGAGTGGTCGCTTAGAAAGTGGTGTCGGATGTCTATGTGTTTGGTGCGGGAGTGCTCACAAGGATTGCAAGCGAGCTTTATGGCACTCTCATTGTCACATAAGAGTGAAATACGGTTCAAAATGTAACCATAATCCTTTTGAGTTTGTCACATCCATAGAAGTTGAGCACAACAACTACCGGCTGCGACATACTCAACCTCGGCTGTGGAAAGGGCAACAGAATTTTGTTTCTTAGATGACCAAGACACCAGAGATCTTCCCAAGAACTGGCAAGTCTCCGATGTGCTTTTACAGTCCACTTTGGATCCGGCATAATCCGCATCGGAATACCCAATCAGATTGAATTTTGAGCCTTTGGGGTACTATAGTCCTAGGTTTAGTGTATGAACTAGATATCTCAAAATTCTCTTCACGGCTACTAAGTGACATTCTTTTAGATCGGCTTAAAATCCTGCACACATACACACACTAAGCATGATATCCGGCCTAGATGCACATAAAAAAAGAAGAGATCCAATCATGGAGCAGTATACCTTTTGATCGACGGATTTGTCCTTCTTGTTGAGATCAAGACGGCCATTGTTAGGCATAGGAGTCTTCATCGGCTTTGCATTTGCCATATCAAATTTCTTGATCATATCTTGAGTGTACCTGGCTTGGCAAATGAAAGTCCCTTCTTTTAATTGCTTCACTTAAAATCCTAAGAACAATGTTAACTCTCCCATCATAGACATCTCAAACCCTTTGGTCATAAGCTTGCTAAACTCATCATAAAGAGATTTGTTAGTAGAACTAAATATAATGTCATCGACATATATTTGGCACACAAAAATATCATTAGAAACTTTCTTTGTGAAAAGTGTAGAATCAGCCTTCCCTATTTTAAAGCCTTTCTTGATGAAAAAGTCTCTCAAACACTCATACCCAGCCCTTGGTGCTTGCTTCAACCCGTAGAGAGCTTTATGAAGCTTGTACACATGGTTCGGTTACTTTTCATCTTCAAAACCTGTTGGTTGCTCAACATATACTTCTTCCTTGATCGGACCGTTGAGGAAGGCGCTTTTCACATTCATTTTGGAACAGCTTAAAACCATGGTGAGTAGCAAAGGCAAGCAATATTCTAATTAACTCAAGTCTAGCTACAAGATCATAAGTTTTATCGAAATCTAAATCTTCGACTTGAGAGTACCCTTTAGTCACCAATCTCACCTTGTTTCTTACCACAACACCGTCTTTATTTTTGTTTGTTGCGGAAGACCCACTTGGTTCTAACAATGTTTTGCTTGGGTCGTTCCACGAGAGTCCAAACTTCATTTTTTGTGAAGTTGTTGAGCTCTTCTTGCATTGCCATTACCCAGTCTGAATCATTTAGCGCTTCTTCTACCCTAAGAGGTTCAAGACAAGAAACAAACGAGTAATGCTAACAAAATTTAGCAACACGAGATCTAGTGATGACCCCCTTATCAATGTCACCAAGAATTTGCTCGACGGGGTGATCTCTTTGCACAGTTTGGTGTACTCGTGGATGTTGCACTTGTGGTCTTGTCTCTTCACTGTCTTCTTCAATGTTCTGTCTTCTTCAATGTGTTGATCATGGATGGGAAGCTTGTACTTTGATCAACTTCATTATTTGCCTCTTGTTGCACTTCTTCACTTGTTTCATCACCACCCGCCATGCCATGATCTTCTTGACTTGTGGATGTAGATGACTCTTGATTTTCTTGTGGCTTGATCTCACCAAGTGTCATCTTTTTTATTGCCACGACCGGAGCTTCTTCATCATCTGTAATTTCATTAACAACTTGCCCATCTTGGGAGCCATTAGACTCATCAAATGTCATGTCACGCGCTATTTCAACACAACCATTGGTTTTTTTAATACACGCTAGGCGTGAGCGTTTGATCCATAACCAACCAAGAACCCTTCATCAACTTTTAGGTGCGAACTTAGAAGATTTGAGTTTTTTGTTTAGCATATAACATTTTCTTTCAAAAACTCGAAAGTATGAGATGTTAGGCTTGTTACCAGTGAGAAGCTCATACGGAGTTTTCTTCAAGAGTCGATGTAGATATAAGCGGTTGCTTGCATGACATGTGGTGTTGACAGCTTCAGCCCAAAAATGATCTGACATCTTATACTCATCTAGCATTGTCCTTGTCATCTCGATGAGCGTGCGGTTCTTCCTTTCAGCAACCCCATTTTGCTGAGGGGAGTAGGGTGCTGAAAATTCATGCTTGATGCCTTCTTCATCAAGATATTTTTTCACTTGTGTATTCTTGAACTCGGTGCCATTGTCGCTTTTTATCTTCTTGATCTTTACTTTATACTCATTTTGAGCTCTTCTCAAGAATGTTTTAAGCACACTCTTTGTTTCACCTTTGTCATGCATAAAAAATACTCAAGTGAAACGAGAAAAATCATCAACAATGACAAGACCATATTTGTTACCACCAATGCTAATATACGCCACGGGTCCCAATAAGTCCATGTGTAGCATCTCCAACGGTCTTGTAGTCATCATGATATTCTTTGATGGATGACTTGCTCCTACTTGCTTTTCGGCTTGACATGCACTGCAAATTTTATCTCTCTCAAAGCTAGCATAGTCCTATGATGTGACCCCCTTTTTGGAGTTTGTGAAGGTTCCTCATGCCAACACAGGCTAGGCGGTGATGCCACAACCAACCCATTGTTGACTTAGCAACAAGACACGTATCCTACTTCATTGGTAGAGAAATCTACTAAATAAAGTTTTCTCTTCAAGTAGCCTTTGAATGCCATGGTACAACTTTCTCTTTTGTAGATGGTCACTTCATAATTTGTGAACAAACAATTGTAACCCATCTCACACAATTGCGACACGGATAACAAGTTGTAGCTCAAAGATTCAACTAAAAGAACATTCGTAATGGATAGGTCATTGGAAATAGCAATTTTTCAAAGACCGATTATCTTTCTCTTTTTGTCATCTCCGAAGGTAACACTGTCGTCTTGCGCCTTGTCCTCTTTAATAGACGAGAACATCTTCTCCTCTCCGGTCATATCATTGGTGCAACCACTGTCAATCACCCAACTTCTTTCACCGAAGGAGTAATCCTACAAAATAGATTAGGCTTTGTTTTTAGGTACCCAAATTTGTTTGGGTCCTTTCACGTTAGTAACAAGAGATTTTGGCACCAACACACAAGACTTGGTGTTCTTATGGCGTGGACCAACATATCTAGCAATAACTCTACCAAAAGCATTCTTAGTTAGCATATAAAAAGCATCAAAATCATGAAAGAGTTTAGCACAATGAAGAGCATTAGTGTTCTTTGAAGGAGGTGTTGGAGAAACTTTATTCTTGGCCTTGTAGCTTCCTCCCTTAGTGAACTTCACAAATTCCTTGCCGTTCTTGTTCTCTCTTGCATTGTGACTCTTACCCTTCTCATATTCAATGCCATCCTTGACATGTGGGCGTCTAGTGTTCATGTACGCTCCTCTTGCGTACTTAGCCTTTTCTTGATTAATGGAGATCTTGCTTTGTTGAGCTTGTGCATTGAGAGTCTTGACTTGTTCTTTAAGTTGTACAATGATCTTCTAATTCTCAATCAACTTCTCAATCTCCACATCTTTACACCTGTCACAAACAGCAATCGAAGGAGGGCAAGACGCTTCTTTCAAAGAAGATGCTTCTCCTTTAAGTTCGCTAACTTGCACTTTAAAAGAAGAGTAAAGTTTTTTCAAGGTGTCAAACTCCCTTTGAAGTGTATCATTAGTGAATCTAAAGGTTTTGCTAGCATCATTAACTTCAGCTAAGGCTTTAGTTAATTCATCTACTTTCTTCCTCTTAAGAGCTAGGATATTCTTAAGGTCAAGGTTTCTCTTCTTCTCAAGAATGAGCAAGTCTTCTTGCTTCTCAAGAATATCCTCTTGTCTCTCAATTTCTTTTTTTTGCTTCTCATGTATATTCATTAATTCAAGGAGGCTTGGCACATCATCATCATCTTCATTATCGCTAGAGTCAAGTTTAGGTTTTAATACCTTTGACCTTTTTCCACAAGACAAGTGGGTGCAGCTTTTTCTTCATCGCTCAAGCTTTCAAAGAGAGAGGTGTTGGTTAGAGTGACGCCTATCGCCAATGTAGCAATGCCATCTTCATCGAAGTCGAGGTCGGAGTCGGAGTCGGAATTTCCCTCTTGACCTATGTGGGCTTGTTTGCTGTACTTCTTACCCTTGTCCTTCTTGTGCTCTTTGTCTCTCTTCTTCTCCTTGGTTGAGGATGAATCACCAATCTTCTGGGTCGATATCTTTAACTCTCCTAGCTGTTAAGCTATTAAAAAGAGAGTCCTAGCTCTGATACCAAGTGAAAGTTACAGGGTGAATAGGCAACGACCTGAAAATCAACACTTAAAAACAATTTGATCAGAAAACAAAGGGTGGACAAGTCCGGTCAGTTGGACTTGTCCAATAGCGGACAAGTCCGGTCCTCGCAGATAAGTCCGCTACTCATAGCGGAAAAAGATCAAACTAAAAAACAAACGGAGACAAGAGACACATGCATTTTTGACTGAAGTTCAGCTCCACAAAGAGGGCTACGTCTCCGTTGAGGGGTCCACAAAGGACCAAGTTGCACTCAACTCTTAACCTCTCCAGAGTAACCACAAAAATCAACTTGGTTTTCACTAGATCAAGATAGGTGATACAAACCTCTCGGATCTCACAACAATATCCTTGATTGATTTCGAGCGATACCTAGCCGTCTAGGAGATGAATCTCCAAGAGTAATAAGCCCTGCAAGTCCTGCAATGAAAAGATCAAGTGCTCAAATCGAATTGAGAGATGAAAGGACTCACAATCTCCTCTTCCTTCAATCAAAACCCTAAGGGATTCAATGAAGAACGAGTGGAGGAGGAGACGTGAATCTCAGAGGGTCTCAGGGAGTGATTTGAAAAGATGTGAGCGCTTTTGGTAACCTTAAGATGTGGGGAGAAGGGGGATTATATAGATCAATCAAGAATGACCTTTCAAAAATACCAGGAGAGGACTAGTCTAGAGGTCCGGACAAGTTTGGACATCAGGCTCAACGGTAATATGGTCATCTCTCTGGAGTTCGCAGAGAGCACAGACAAGTCCGCTAGCGGACTAGTTCGGCTGAGTGGACAAATCCGATCAGGCTGCGTTGTAATCGCTCTGGAGTTCGCCCGCCCAGCGGACAAGTTCGATGGCGAACAAGTCCGAAGAATAACGGGGTGCTCCTTCTCTAGAGTCCGCAGGCTTTGACGGATAAGTCCGTACTCGGACTAGTTCGGAGGAGCGGACTACTCCAGCTTTGCTGAAGGGACAACTCTCTGGAGTCCGCAAGTTGGCCGGACATGTTCGGTGCCGGACAAGTCCAGAGTGACTGCGCGCTCCCTCTCTGGAGTCTGGTCATTAGGCAGACAAATTTGTTATCGGACAAGTCCGAAGCCAGTGACCAAACACAGGTGATTAAGATCAAGATGAAAAGAGAAAGTTTGAGCACTTAACCATTTTTAAACCAGAAAATGCTGAACCCCTTGATAGTACAGTGGTCCTATGACTCAAAAAAGATATAAATACCAAAAACACTGGAGCCAAGGAGCCAACAATTTTCTCTTCCTTTTTGGGAGTCGATAATCATTCATATACTTAGTTCCTGCACACATACTCACAAAATACCATTAAATACTTCAATTATTTGTCACAATTCATCCTAAAATCTACAAAAGATCCTAGATGCACTTTCATCAGTAAATATCGAAACAATAAATTGGGCTTCAAAAAATACATCATGGCCTGCTTAGTATATCAGACTGACCAAAGTGGCCCATCCCACTTAAACTGCCATGCAACAGCACGTGGCCCATCTCAGCCCATAAGCATCAACTAATCTTACCCGTCCGATCAAGATCAACGGTTGGCATCATTTCCGATCAAGATCAACGGTTGGCATCGTTTCCGCGTGGACGAGGCGATGCGAGCAGCCAAGCCGCGCTGACGCTATCTGAGCGAAATCACGCGTGGTTGGCAAGCACTCGATCCAGCGGTCTAGCGCGACGCAACTAAAGGGCTGAGCAAGCCATTCGACAGAAAGCTCCTGGTTGGGCGGTGTGCAGGCCTTCAATAGCGGTGCACAAATCCAAAAAAAAAAGGTAAATAGGACTAATTTCAATAATTAGGACTTATGTGGCATACACCCGAGCACTAAGAGAAGAAACATTAAAACATAAACATGATTAACCGAGGCAAAAAGGGTATATGTTGCGACTAGATTGCTCTGATACCAAATATTAGAACTAATTGAAGAAAAACCCGTAGGATCTTCGAGCCAAAATAGACGAACATTCTAATTGCATACAGTTAACATAAATCAGAGTCTAATTGCTTGACCTGGTCTTAGATTTATGACTTGATGAGGAAGACATGTGGCTGCTCGGTGTAGAACATGAATGCGGATCTCCTCCTCCTAGGTCTCCTGCATAGATCAGCATGGCCTTTAGTCCATTCCCGCGCTTCTTGATCAGTAGACTAAGAAGTGGGGTGTACAGGATGCTGTTGTCTCATATGTGAGAGGCAGAGCTCTTCTCTTATAGCACGGAACGACCTGAGACTAGCCATTAGTTGCTTAGGAAAGTGCCTCTGATCAAGGCACAATTTCAAAACATAATTAGTGGGCAATTAAGCCACAAGATCAATTTCAACAGTATGATGTAGAGAACGACCTGGACGAAGCCTCTGTTAGACTACCATACTTAGCATGTTCTGTTTCCTTGATCTGCATGGTTGTTTAGGCGAGCGCGGATACGGTGGTCTCTTTCCTAAGGTACCGGACATTTTGTTTCTATGAGCTAGTTTGGTTATGGAAGTAAGACAGGCCTATATATGTGCGTCTGATTATTGATCTCAATCAATCAACGAATTCATTCGCATATCATGTTATCAGCAGAGTTCGATTCCACTCATAAACAAATAAAAATTTGTATACAGTATTAAATAAATAAATATAGTTATGAGACTAATTAATCAAATATGTGTACGTGAATTTTATTAATGGGTCATCTCACCACAATGTCATAAGATTGTACGGACTCGTCCAAGCAACCAAATAAAAAAAATGGATCATCTCATCTAAGGAGTATCCAAGCAAACAAGTAAAAATTTAAATTGTATCATCCAGTCTACCAAATAGAAAACATGGATGGTTCCATCCAAAAAAAATATGGACAGGACGTCCAATCTAACTTTGTGTTCCAGCCAAACGCACTGTTAATCTTCTTGATCGAAAAAGTTGGGCAGCACAATCCTTGATGGATTTCCAGGTTCATAAGCTTCGGTTGCTCAGCGGAGTGTCCCTAGCTAGATTCTGCACCTTCCTGGTCCTTGCTCGCCACTTGCTCTCGTCCTCATGCGAAACCTTGTAGATGCCCCAGATTCGACGGGGAGCACCTGGGACATGAAAACGTCAGCACATCCTATGTGGAAACGTACCCATCCGAAGTTCAACTTGTCCAGCGACGTTTGGTTCTTCGCAACCCCATGTGCGTTCCTTCAATATGAATGCTAACATCAACTTCACATGTACTAGCTAGAACACATCGATCAGTTGACAGGCTCCCTGATTTGATGCCAAAATCCCTAGAAAAAACCATCAATTTGTCCCCAATGAGCTTTTCTGCTTTTAGTGAGCTTTTCTAATATGATTTTAGTTTTTCAGCACGTAGATGTTGCCTTTTCTAGTATGATTTTAACTTTTCAGCACATGGATCGGTTGACATATGGATGTTGGCTTTTCTAATATGATTTTAGCTTCTCTACACACCAAAAATCAGAAAAAACAGCTGTCAGTGAGTTTTTCAGATTTTAGTTCATTTCATCAAAAGCTAACTTTTATTTTTAAAAGTCTATTTGTTTCAGCTTCCGACTGAAAAGCTTAAACCAGCTAAAAACCTGAAACAAACAGTATCTTGGTATTTGCAAATGTGTGCATACCATGATCAGTGTTGAGTATGATTATTAGAAAGGTGATGAACTGAAGAAAGATTAAATAGGATGAATGTGAGCCAGGATGATTCTGTTGGATAAGTGATGTCTTTGTGACATGCTTAGTAAAATGATTTAGAGACGAATGCAGTCAACTTGTGGGTCAAGTGTACAGTCTGTGCACAGTTAAAAACTATTCGAATAGTTAGGCCCACGGTCATGGTTAATTGGTTCGGTTGACCAACATTAGCATCGTAGCCTTTTCGTTTCTTGTTGACTGCACGGCAGGCAGGCAAGGATATAACCAAATCCATGGCTGCTTCATGCATGCGTACCGTGTCATCAGATTGCTAGTTCACCCAGTTCCAACTTCCACCAGCTACGACTAGGGGTCGTAAAAGGGTCTAGCCCTTCACAAATTAGTATGGCACTTATTAAAAGTGAGTTCAAAAATAAATAGAAATTTGACCTGATTTCTTCTGTCCGTCTGCAAGCCTAGATACAACTCTCGTCACCGGCTCGGCGCTGCAGTAGTGTCACTCCTGCCGCTGCAGTTCCTTTTCCTCTGCGTCTCCGCCTCCTCCCGCGCGCGCCGCCGCCGGGACCCCTGTTCGTCGACGACGCCGTGGTCTGCAGATTCCCCGCGCTCGACGACTCGGCGGCCCACGGGCTGGTGGTGATCACCACGTCGTCCATGCATCCTCTTCGACGCTACACCTGTTGATGCATGCAGAAAGTATGATGCATGTTTAAATCTTTCATGGGGTAATATGAAATTTGTCCGAAACTTCCTTGGCACTGCCGTACCTATCCTTTCCCTTGACTAGTTGCGGAATAACTAACACGGATATTTTGCAATATAAAAAGAAAAGATTTTTCTTCGCTGTGGACCAGTCAGTCTCAGCGCCGGCTTTGGGCCGGGGCGATGAGGGCAACCGCCCAGGGCCCGGTGAAAAGAGGGGCCCAAAAAATTATACATATGTACATCTAATAGTAGTAGACAACAGAAAAAAAATCTCTATCGAGAGGCTTCTTCTCTGGTTTGTTGGTTGTTGCGTGCTGGCTGAGGTAGCAATGGCAAATAGGGGTAGTAATGGCGCTGGGTAGTAATGTTGATGACGGGTTGGTGGCAGCTGAAAAAATCTCCGTAGTTCTCTGCTTCTTCCTCTACTCATCTGTTTATTCCTTCTGCACTTTTAGCGACGATAGGAAGCTACAGTTTGGTCCTTCGGTACCTCCGCATGATTGATCATTGAGTCTCCAATTCGTCGTCTACGTTGCTGCTTTTGCACTCTCCATTCTCTCCGATGCCGGAACCGATTCTCCATTTCTATTAATCTGTTCCTGCTGGCTGCTGCTACGGATGGTTTTGGCTCTCTCGGGGATCAGTGGCTTAGCTGCTTAGTGCTCCTAGAGAAAGAGGTAAACACACATTTTGCTCATTGATTGTTTATTTTTCTCTTATTTACTTTGTCTGCATTGGCTCTACATTTAAAAAGCATTTATCTGGTGCCGCAAAACGGAGGAAAAGAAAACAAGAAGATTAGATTATTGAATCACAAAAAGGAGCTATCCGTAAGTTCTTTTCAAGTAGTACTGTTCCAAGTGAAAATCTTGAGTTTGAAGATTTCAGCAATGAGGAAAGAGATACTCAACCACTGATGCTAGAGAATGCTACTGCTAGGGGACATGAAAAATTAAATGCTAAAAATAATAACAACAATGATAGATATCAAGATAATTTTCAGCATTCATCTCATTTGGAAAATACAAATGATGCTGAACAGGACTCTTCACCATCACTTTTATCCATCTATGATCCTAGAGTATGGGATAGTCTTGATAATAAGGCAAGAGATCTTTTAGTTGAGAAAGGGCCAGTGAGAGAATACAATTTGCAATTTCCTGTGGATAGTGCTAATCGACACTTTTCATATTCTTACTACTCTCGAAAATTAAATAATGGTGAAGAGGTTGATAGAAAATGGCTGGTTTACTCTAAGCATGTGGACAAAGTTTATTGTTTTTGCTGCAAATTATTCAAATCAAATCAGAGTAAATGTTTGTTAGCAACTCATGGATTACAGGACTGGAAGCATCTCAGTGATAGACTCAGAACACATGAGAACAGTGCTGAACATATAGTAAATATGAACTCCTAGAATGAACTAAGGTTGAGGCTACAAAAAAATAAAACAATAGATGATGAATTGCAGAGGGGAATTGCAACAGAAAAAGAGCGATGGAGGCAAGTTTTAGTAAGAATAGTTGCTGTTGCAAAATTTCTTGGTAAATATAATTTACCTTTTCGTGGATCAAATGAGAAAGTATATCAAAACAACAATGGTAACTTCTTAGGTACCATTGAAATGATTGCAGAATTTGATCCAGTGATGCAAGAGCACATTAGGCGCATTATAAACAATGAGATTCACCATCATTATCTTGGCCACAATATTCAAAATGAGTTAATTTCTCTTCTTGCTGCTGCTGTGAGAAATTCTATCTTAAAAATCATTAAGAAGGCAAAATATTTCTCTGTAATATTGGATTGTACTCTAGATGTGAGCCATGAAGAACAAATGACACTAATTGTGCGTTGTGTCAATAACTCAAGTAACACTTCTAAAGTAGAGGAATTTTTTCTGGAGTTCTTGAAGGTGGATGACACATCAGGATTGGGGCTTTTTAATACATTAATTGATGCATTAGGCTCCCTTGATTTAGATGTTGCCAATGCAAGAGGTCAAAGTTATGACAATGGTTCAAATATGAAGGGGAAACATCAAGGTGTTCAAAAGCGTTTGCTTGAAATTAATCCAAGAGCGTTATATATGCCATGTGCTTGTCATAGTTTAAATCTCACACTTTCTGACATGGCACAATCTTGTCGTAGTGCTATTTCATTCTTCGGTGTTGTCCAACGAATATATGCATTGTTTTCACGTTCTACTAAAAGGTGAAAGATTTTGCTTGATAATGTTCAAAACTTTACTATCAAATCTTTGTCAAATACTCGATGGGAGAGTCGAATAAAAAGTGTTAAAGCTATCAGGTACCAAGCTCCTCAAATACGATCAGCTTTGAAGGTATTAGAGAAGTCTGCTTATGATGACCATGATGCTAATGCAGTAAGTGATGCTCAAGGTTTGGTTGCTGCACTTGAAAGTTTTGAATTTTTAGTTAGTATGGTTATATGGCATGACATTTTATTTTCTATAAATATGGTGAGTAAAAAGTTACAGTCTGATATCACGTGTATGGATGATGTTCTCAAACAAATCCAAGGTGTCATCTCATTTTTCAAATGCTATAGAAATGAAGGCTTCACTGCAAGCATAGATATTACAAAATCCATTGCATATGACATGAGTATAGAGCCAAATTTTCCTACAAAACGTCGTCCTATAAGGAAAAAACAGTTTGATGAAGATATAAATAGCGATGAGCAGACTGTAGAACAACAATCAGCTGTAGAATCTTTTAGAGTTAATTATTTTTTAGTCATAGTTGACATGGCAATTGCTTCATTGACTAGTCGATTTGAGCAACTAAATGCATTTGAAAATATATTTGGCTTCTTATTCAACTCAAAAAAATTGAAGTCATTGGATGATAAGGATCTACAAAATTGTTGTACTAAGTTTGTACAAACTTTTTCTCATGGTAGCTCCTCCGATGTTGAGTTGAATGATTTTTTTTCAGAATTAAAAGTGCTGCAAATGAGCTTACCAAAACGGTTGATGTCAGCACAAGAGATTCTTGATTTTGTTACAGATGCAGATTGCTATCCAAATGTTTCAATTGCATATAGGATTCTTTTGACTATTCCTGTGACTGTGGCATCAGCTGAAAGAAGTTTCTCAAAATTGAAGTTATTGAAAAATTACTTGAGATCAACTATGTCACAGGAAAGATTGAATGAATTAGCTATATGCAGTATTGAAAGGAATACCTTAGAAACTATTGATCTTGATACTATCATCAATGATTTTGCATCAAGAAATGCTCGAAGGAGTTTTCTTTTGTGATTAATATATAAGGTTGATTTGGAAGTAATTCTGATGAGATATTCACTTCTTAATTGAGGTAATTATCTGAGCTTTGTTATTCTATAAGAATTTTTATTTGTATATTATAATTAAAAGCAGAAAACCATTAAAGTTTGAAATATATTATTTTTAGTTATATAAATTCTATCGCATAAGGGCCTCGGAATCGAGTTCGCCCCTGGGCCTTTCAAAATTTAGAGCCGGCGCTGGTCAGTCTTACATAGCGGCGGCGCACACGACCTTGACGAACCTAGCGCAGGCAACTGTATAAAGAGCAGGGGAGCGTTACCATTTCATTTGTAAGACGGCCAGCAGTACATATCGATACATACCGTGAAGAAGTTCAGGCAGGAATTCGAAGGTGAGGACGACCAGCGCTACAACGTACGGCTTCCTCGCTAAGGTTAGCATCATGAATCTTTCGATCATTTTTTTTTATAAAGGGAGCTGTTAATTTACAGCTTACCGAAGTTACCATGCCTTTAGTTGATGCATAGCAACCATCTGTTTCTGATCCGATGCTCTAGAAGTCATCATCAAAGTCTTGTGTGTCCCACTAATTGTCAACAAATCTGATCAAACAAAAAGAACCGTGTATAAGAAACCAATCAATAAGCCCCATGCATGTATGCACTCTGTTTGTAAAACTTCAGGCTGTTCTTATGACAGAGCGAGGCGCTGAGCAGAGCAATTCACGATAAACAGTCAATGGCTTTCAGGGTTCTTCATAAGTTTCAGCCGCTGTGCTCCATCCCCTGTTTAATTGTCATCATATGCTCACCGCTATGTTGCTCGTTGTCGAAATCCGACACCATTGGATTTACAACATACGATCCAAGGTTCAGAAGCCAGCCACCGTGTCTCCTGGCCTCTTACCTGAAAAACTCTTCACTTGCGCTCAACTTAACCGATCAAGCAGCTTTCTGTGTCCCAAACTTGAGTTCACCAGGTGCGTTGATGTTTGACTTTTCCTTCACCATCTCCTTCAACGTGAGCATCTATCAGCAAGTGAGCAATAACATGTCAAAAGCAAGGAGCAGCGTGATCTTAGCTATCCACCCAGCAGCCGATTTTGCCCTCACACATCCTATTTGCAGACAATATGCTATCAACAGTAATTACCCTTCCTATCTGAGGCCCAGACCATCTTACCCGTCCGCAGACAGCAAAGTCTCCGTCCAAATCAGCAGGCCAGTTGATGGGACAACAGTGCTTATCTGGTTGCAAATCGACATGGACACGCTGCCACACAATTCAGCGTCGACCTCCGTGGAAAACAATTACGGAGTGACAATTCGTTACCACTTGAATGGCCTCATGGTGGTTGATGTCAGCGGTGATGGAATGCGGGAGTCTGTAAATGCCACAAGTATAATCCAAGTTGGCGGGCACCAGCGGATATCCACATCCATAGTCCATTTCTCCTCATTGGGGCAACTACTAAACCTTGACAACTGGAATATGAAAATTACAGAATACGGTTATAGAGGGTCAAGTGACACCTCTTCCGATTCACAAGGCTCAAGTTTGACTGCAATATTGTGTTCGGTCCTTGGATCAGCAGCTGCCATAGCCATCATGGCTACCGCTGTGTACCTCTACTTCAACTCCAAGTACAGGAGATGGATGAATGAGCAGGAAAGGCTCTCCAAGATCATGCAAGGTCTCCCTGGAGTGCCAGCAAAGGTTGATTTTGCTGACATTAAAAGGGCCACCAAAAACTTCCATGAGTCGATGAAGCTGGGTAAGGGAGGATTTGGGGCTGTCTACCGATGCACGCTTCCTGCTTCTCCCTCAGGGACTGGGCAAGCAGTGGAGATGGCAGTCAAGAAGTTCATGCAGGAAGTTGAGGACCGGCGATACGATGACTTCCTCGCCGAGGTTAGCATCATCAACCGTCTGCGTCACAAGAACATTGTCCCATTAGTCGGTTAGTATCTACTGCGCTGGATCTTCTAAATTTGCTCCATGAATGTTACATAATACTAGCACATAACACTAATTCTCACTACTGTCACTTACCAGAAAAGATATATGTCATAATTGTTATAGCTTCATTTTCTTTGGTAATGTAGGAACTATTTATGAAACTCCTTTCCTTAAATGCACATTTTCTTTGGAGTGTAGTAAATGTAACATCAGCTCAAGCTTATTCGAACTGTAACAATTCGTGTTGTAAATTTCAGGCTGGTCTTACAACAAGGGAGTACCCCTTCTGGTATGGCCGCGGCTGATCCCGATCTTTCGATGAGAGGAGGATAGCTTCGATTTGGGGTGGATTCGACGTTGGCTGTCCGACTACAACAACCTACAGGGTTGCTGCGCCTTAGCAACAGGTACACCGGCTCCGATTTGTTGTTGTTCTTGCTGTGCCAAGAACTACCCTGAACCTGCGAGCAATCGAGAACAAGCAAGAACAAGATGAACAGGTAGACAACTCACAGATCTGGATATAATCACGAAATTGGGGTTCTGAATCAAGCAAATCGGGTGGTCTCGTCGACACACGCGTTTACAAGAAAGTAGCTAAGGCTAAACTTGCATCTGAACAAAACCCACCTTCAAATGACGGCTGCCACAGGTTTATATAGTGAGAAGACGTCCTGAAGGCGTGGGGGGACTCAAACCCTAACTTAGAGAGGGCCCCTAATGGGCTAAACTGGATACAATAGGCCTCAGCCCATGACTGGAGGTCCGAACGCCTTTCTGACGTTTCTGATCACGTCTAGAGGAGTTTGAAGCTGAGATTGGACCCATCTGAAAGTAGACTTTGAGATCTTTCCTATGAGTACTCATTTGCCTTCAACAACATCCGGAGTGAAAAGTTGTGACCGAAACAATCCAGCCCTGATTGATGGTCCGATCCTGCT
>BCLF01000057.1:1274963-1299907 GCA_001602275.1 Zoysia japonica | reverse complement strand
AGCCCATGACTGGAGGTCCGAACGCCTTTCTGACGTTTCTGATCACGTCTAGAGGAGTTTGAAGCTGAGATTGGACCCATCTGAAAGTAGACTTTGAGATCTTTCCTATGAGTACTCATTTGCCTTCAACAACATCCGGAGTGAAAAGTTGTGACCGAAACAATCCAGCCCTGATTGATGGTCCGATCCTGCTTTATGGTCCCGGTGCTCCTCCCATGTTTCTAATCATAATAAAATCATCACAAGGATTTAGTAGTACCCCATTCTGAGAAGAACTACTATAGACAGTGAGAAATGACTTGACCTGATAATTAAGTTGACGCGCTCGAGCTCGTGTCATGGGTCCTTCTTGTGCAATTGGTTTGGTTGTGTCTGTGGAAGTGATGTCCTCATCACCTTCTTGTCTACGAGTACATGACAAATGGTAGCTTGGACCAACATCTATTTCAAGGTGGTGTCACCAACAAGCATCACGACAGTGATGCTGCCATATGGCGATGGGACACCCGCTACGGCATTGTACGGGATATAGCTACCGGCCTGCACTATGTTCATCACGAGCACGAGCCGATGGTGCTTCACCGCGACATCAAGGCCAGCAACATCATGCTTGACTCTACCTTCCGCGCCCGTCTCGGAGACTTTGGCATTGCCTGCACAGTTGCTGCGAACAAGAGCTATGTCACTGGCATCGCTGGCACATTTGGCTACATAGCACCAGACTATGCCATGAGTCACAAAGCCACACGCCAGACTGACATCTACGCGTTCGGGGTACTCATCCTCGAGGTTGTCACTGGGAAGAAGAATGGGGATGTCCAGCCGGATGACGACCATATCACAGAATGGGTCTGGCGTCTTCACCGACAGGGTATGCTGCTTGAGGCTGTTGACAAGAATATGCAGGACGATGTCATTTTTATTGATGAAGCTAAACATCTGCTGCTCCTTGGATTGGCTTGCACCAATCCTAACCCATCCAATCGCCCAAGCATGGCGGACGTCGTGCAGGTGATCAACAAGTTGGCACCGGCGCCGGAAGTGCCCCTTGAGAGGCCAACATTCATGTGGCCGCCTGAAGACTGGCGCACACGTAACTCTGTGTATAGCACAGCAATAAGTGACCTGGATAAGAGCTCAGGCATGACAAGTACGATTGAGCTGACGCAGTTCAACCAGGAGCTGCCGCCGTCTGCCAGTACTGGAGATCAAACCTCCATTCATAGTAAGGCAGAGAGTGATAGCCGTACTGGAGACAATGTATGGCTCTCTCCGAAGGTGTAAGGCACATCTAACTGGCGCAAAATTACTTGAAAACAAGAAAGATAGCCCGCAACATTCACGCTTTATAAACCATAGGTGGTAGAATCTCATTTATTTGATTATTACCCAACTGGTGGAAAGAAAGGGGGGATACATTGTTATAGAACGTGGATATAAAGTTAAGCACAAAGAAGAGCATAACAACAAGCACAGATGATGTGGAAGGACAGAAAAATATGTACTGGAATTTTTTATATGTTAGATGATTAATATTGAACATGTATTGAGATAAAAAGAAATGCATGAACATATCTGCTATGTATAACTGTAAAAAAAAGGAGCAATTAAGATGCACACCTTATTCATACACTTTCTTGGAATCGTTCGTCACTATATACTGCCCTGCTTAGTTCTAGTCTTTTATTGCTCTTCTTGATTTATCAGCATTTTCCATATCAGGATCCACTTCACCTTCAAACAAACTGTCTGTGAAATGCCGAGTGAACATTTTGTATTTTGACAAATTGCTGCATGAGGAAAAAAAAAAAGAAAAGGATGTCACTTATTTGGATTGTACAAGCCTGTGATAAAATTAAGCAGCAGATAGCAAATATACCGTTATTCGATTTTCTTTTTGGTCTTCTAGTTTTTCTTTCTTGATAGCTTAATACTCAACAGGAGCAACTTTTGCCTGTCGTTGCAAGGAAATACAAATCATAATGAAGAGAACATCGATGTGTCTCTTCGTTTAACACATCTCATCAGGAATAAACTGAACATATCAAGCATCTAGTGAAAAAAACTACTATGCTCACAATAACAAATGAAAGGGCCATTGTGTTTGAAAATTTAAGCAGTTAGTCAACAAATGAATTTAAATTAAGAGAATATGTGTCAACTGACAAATGTACACCACAAGCATAGCCCCAACAACAAGGAGTAATGGCAACCAGTTACCTTCTTATATAATTCATAACTTTGGCGCAGGTGTTGTGGAACGACGCCGGGGGCCTCCGCCCACAGCACGGGAAGAGAAAGACCTAATCTTCTTCTTTCTTTTTTCCTCTCTCTCTCTCTCTCTCTCTCTCACTCTCTCTACCTGCAGTTACCTTTATAGCCATAGGCGTCAGGGACAACTAACCTTAACAGACTAACAACTTGATCTAACAAACTAACAACCTAATTTTATCTTACTAACAAACTCTAAAAAACTAACTAATTAACTAGCGCTGCTGGACAAAGGTGTTGTGGATGCCACAATACTACACTCATCCCCAAAGACAGCTCGTCCTCATGTTTTCCTATGGTGGCCATATTATTGCTCCTGGCTTCCATAATACTACTCCCCTCAACAAAAGACAGCTCGTCCTTGAGTTGTGTTGGAAAGCTCGTTCCACCTAGTTCCCAAGGAAAGAAGCGCCTTCTACCTGGTTCCCAATTAAAAAAACACCTTCCTCCTAGCTCCCATGAAAAAATGTCTAAATACGGGCGTAGATGGGTCCCTTGACAATCAAACTTCCATGAATAATCACAGGTACCGCAATGATGGATCTGTTATCCACGAGCTCCTCAAAGGACAACAAGGAGAATTGCTTCATGAAGGCGGGCTTCATCTCCTCCAAAACAAAGCTGCTGTCATCTTGAATAGGTATGCTGTCCTCTAAGACAGGGTTGCTATCCTCCGGGGTAGGGCTACTATCATCTTGAACAGGGTTGTTGTCCTTCGAAACAGAGCTGTTGTCTCGCAGAACAGGACTGTTGTCCTCCAGATCAAGGTTTTTGTCCTCCACGGCTACTACCTATAGCACTAGAGCCAACAAACCATCACAGCATGAGATTGCATCTTGATTGTTGAAGTTTGCCTCCACACGTGCAATTCGCACGTCATGATCGTCATTGATGATGGTGATATGCGCCAAGGTCAGATTCAGCTTGGCAGAGAACGTGGTCGCAGGATTGTTGCGGGTGTTGAAGATGGCGATCTGCACCAACATTTTGATCCAGCTTAGCAGAGAAGGTGGCAGTCTCAGGATCGATGGCGCCGGCCATGGAGGGCAATGCGCCTAATACCAATTGTTGATGGCGTCGGCTATGGAGGGCGATGCGCCTAATACCAATTGTTGTGGAACGGTGCCGGAAACAACTAACCTTAACAGAGTAACAACTTGATCTAACAAACTAGCAACCTGATTTTATCTTACTAACAAACTCTAACTAACTAATTAACTATCGCTGCTAGACAAGGTTGTTGTGAACGCCACAACAGCAGGGCCCGATTGCATGAATAAAGTGGACAGGTATTTGACTATTGTCCAGGGCTAGTAACATTAAACCACTATCAGGTGTAATACTAGTCATGTTATTTCCCTGCAAAAAAAGAATGAGGCCATCATATAATAAAGTATTTTCAAAAATCGAAATGCACATGGAAATGATATACAGCAAAAATAAAACTGCAGCAAAGATGGACACATGAGAAATTGATATATTCTTTTTATATATAAAAAAAAGCGTGGCAAATTTCCAATTATAGTTTTTACAGGATCGTAGTATTTAGTTTGCATATCAAATATAAAAGAATGCTCAAGTTTTTACAGGATTTTAGAATTTGGTTTGCATACTAAATATATGAGAATGCTCAATTGCTTGGACCGAGTGGAAGATCAGGTGGAAAGAAACAGTGAAGCATGATTGTGAACGGCTAATTCTAAGCCAACGGCTAAATACCAATTGTTGTTGTGGCAAAATTCTAAGTCAAATTGTCAGTAAAACTCAAGTTTTCCATTATGGAATGAATGCCTCAACCTCCTCAGAGAAAATTTACAATGCCAGCAGTAAAGCAGAAGAAAAACTAACCAAGATATGTCAGATTTAACTGTTGTATACCTGTGCGGAGATCTCTGCTGCGAACTGCATGCCAATCGCGGGGCAGTTGAGCGTGATGTTGCTGAGGGAGCAACGTCATTCGACAGTAAGCGCACTATCAAGTACTACAAGTCAAAGCCTGGATGGACGCAACCTCCGCAATCTGGAACATAGATGCCATGCGACTCTGGATCTTTATGAATGTGGCAGGCTGCAGAGCCCCTTTGCTCATCTTCAATTGGTATAGAGGAGTGGCTGTAAATAGAAAGAATAGATCTGATGTCAGTTTCAGGAACAAAACAAAATTAGGTACCCATTTACCTTTGCTGTATTGCAATTGCTCATGGCAATCAGAAGTTCATTTTCAGAGGCACCTTTTGGGTTTTCAAATATTTCTCTAGTTTTAAGGATGGAAGAAAATTGAAGGGAAATTATCTCTAAACATTTCAATCTAATGAAGCAAATCCTCAGAAACAAGGACCCCATGTTATTAGCAATAAAAGAGAAAAGCTTGTAAGTTATTAGGAAGAAATACTGGAGCAAAGTCATCTTTCATCTGGATAGAGGCCTTTTCTAACTTACCTGTCGCTAACTTATGCATAATGTATACTGCAGTATTCCATCTGCATCCACCCTTGTTCAAAAGTGGCACTTGTTTACTCGGAGCACCATAGGCATATGTTTTCTGCCAAAGGCAGTATTTTCTCCATAAATTGATCTCATTAGGGTCTACTAAACAAATATTGTTAGGAGGGCCTTGGGCAGGGTTTTGAGGATGTACGAACAAGTAGATCCCACATGGTCTGAGAAGCCTGCAAGGATAAACAGCATAGATAGCTAACTCCACTACAGCTGATGTGTCAGATGGGATTGATCGATATATGTCAAAAAAACGTGAAGGAAATTTTGTGTGTTACAACCTTGCCACTTCTTGTAGCATTTTGGAAGCACCATGATGAGCATCATCAGCCCACCAGAACAATTACAAAACAGAGCTCAGGAACATGATTTATCAGAAATCTGATATGTAGTTTTCTTGGTATCCGGTGCTTACCATGTTCCTAAAGAGAAAAGTTAAACAGACAACTTGTAAATCAGGTAGCAGAAAAATACTCATCAGATGAAAGATATGTCTAGTGCTTTAAGTTTACGTTTATCAAGGACACAATCAAAGGATTCATCTCCAGACACACCCATGCCCCTAACATTCATATGCATACCTAAACAAGGAAGAAATTCAGTAATCCTACTACATATAAATTCGGTAATCATACTTATGTAACATGTGAGAAATTAGCAACAAAAAATTTACATGTTAACTGAGGAATCTCCGATTTCTCTCATCTGCTCAACGACCACTGCTACAATATCAATCAGCAGCTCGGCTACGAAGGACGAGATCAGTAGTTACAGTAGCAATGGTTGGCTAGTGGTGTGCAGCTGAAGAGAGACGTACGGGAGATTGCTGCAGCAGAGCATGAGAACGCGGGAGAAGGCGGAGTCGCTAGCGCGGAGGTGGTCACAACGCCGGGTACTTATGGGACCAATCGAAGAACCTGCCACCACCGCCGCCGGCGGCGGCAGCGGAAACGGAACGGCAGGGGCAGAGGCGGCGAGCGGGAGGAGGGGCCGGGGCCGCGAGCAGAAGAAGCTGGCGCAGGCTGAGCAGGAGGCGGGGGTTGGATGCGGCGAGCGGAAGCAGCGGGCGCGCGGCACATGGGAGCAAGGTCGAGTGCGGCGGGCGCCGAGACCGCCGACGCCTGGGAGCAACGCCTTCGTCCCTGGCTGTTAGCTTTGCTCTCTGATGTTACGCAGCTAGAAGTAGTAGCTGGGAGCCATGGAAAAAAATGGTAAAATAATATTTTCGATGTCACAAGTAAAAATTTAACTACTGATTTTATATATTTTTGTTAAAAATATTACTCTCTTCGTCTCAAAATAAGTGTCGTTTTAATTTCAAACATCCTCCTTTGACCATTTGTCTTATTCAAAAATTTTGTGAAAAAATTATTTATTTTATTGTGAAATAATTTATTATTAAAAGTATTTTAAACTTGACTTATTTATTTTTACATTTTTATAATTTTTTTAATAAAACAAATGATCAAACGATGGTTTTAAAAAATCAAAAATATTACTTATTTTGGGGAGTACGTCATGATTTCTCCTGTATTCTCCCCACACTGTAAAATATCAAATTCGCAAAAGCAACGATGCAATGTGATCGAACTTTAAGGGTACCTCGTTGGATATTTTCTTTGACATGCAAAACCTATTCAATACGTATATTTCCTCACGTTCGATTGATTCATATTAGGCAAATTCTAAGGTATATCTAAATAAACATGAGCCATCTATTTACACAAGTCTCGAGAAGATAATAGTTCTTTTAAAAGCGTTAAAATAATTAATAATTATTATAATATTTAAATTGAAAGAGAATTATAGAAAGTTACATGTGTTGTACATTAATTAAATAACTATTTTAGAAATAAACGCTATCATAAGAAAGAAAATTGCTCTATGAAAAAAAAATCGTTGAAGACATCGCATGCACTATTTTTTTCTTCTAAAATTCGACGATTCAGATTAATTAAAGATTTCGTCTCCTACGAGGTGAAAGAAGGGGAGATGATCTACCTCAGTGAAACTCTTGTTTTACACTATTAAGGCCGTATTTGGAACTAACAGAGATTATTATAATATGGATTATAGAGGTAGTTCATATAATTTGGTTTATAAATATAATCTGGTAGACCTGTTTAGAGGTCAGATTATAAAAACTACGAATCTAGTTCTAATAACATATTTACTCTTTGTTGTTGAGGAACCGTGACAACTTTCATAATAATAATTAGAGATTTGATAAGGGTAAAATTATCTTTCATTAAGTATAATAATCTTTTAGGTATAATAAGTTTATTATGATCTGGGTTTTTAGTTTTTATAATCTAGAATAAACGATGTGTTTGGAACCACTGACATTAAATAATCTAAATTATAATAATATGGCTGGTTTCAAACAGAGAGTAAGTTGCTTAAAATTAAAGATTTGAGTTGAAAAAAGTTATTTAATTTTGAAAACATACGGTTCATATTTATATGTGCCCTTAGACCACCCACGGATGCCTCAACCATCACGTCACTGCATCGTGCCTGATTTTATTTTTCTCTACAGCCAATGCATCGATTCCTAAACCATTATTTCGCTGGGCACTAGAATCCTTGGCAGCAGGTGCTTCTACGTTCACCAGTGCGAAACTTTTTGACCGAGGCACCGATGGCTACACTGGCGGAAGCGGTGTCTGAATGAAAATTGCTTCCACGCTGGATTTGAAGAACTGACCACTGTGGATTGTCCTATATTACCACTAACTATAAGTCTATAGCAGAGCTTTGCAGTGGTGACAACAAGCGCGCTCTACCAGAGTGCACGGCGGGGAGGTGCCTAGCCTAAAGCTGCTTTAGAATGGTCATTTGACTGCTTCCTTAATCTACTCGAACTGTGAAAAGCATTAGAGAAAAAATCAAATCTATAATTAATACTTATATAAGTGTTCTTCACTAAAAGTCATTTCTTGAACCTCAGCGCGCCATGTCATCTTCCATTAACAGCCGTTAGATCATCACCATTGAACAAAATCTGGCCGTCGATTCAATCTCCTGTTCCCAATCTTCAACACCGCGGCCCCGCCCCTACCTGGGCTCCTCCTCTCTCTGCGCTTATGGGACATTCTGCCATGCAGGTGCGGGATGCAGATCTGCCGGAACATCACCGGCAACCGACAAGTAAGGTAATGATCTGATTCTAACCTCTTTAGCCACTGCTGAATATTTTATTCAATCAGGCACATTGTATTCTCATGGTCACAGCATTGTTGTCTTTTGTTTTATGATTAACCATGAGAAAGAAACGCAAAATGATCATTAATCGGTCCAAAACATAGAAGATGTAACGTCTCATGATTTTATGGTTTATCTTGATGAGGATCGGTACTATTTTTTTCGGGAGGAGGATCGGCACTACTATAGCAATAAGAAAGAAAATGCAAGAAATGCAAAATGATCATTAATCGGTCCAAAACATAGAAGATGTAACATCTCATGATTTTATGGTTTATCTTGATGAGGATCGGTACTATTTTTTTAGGGGGGAGGATCGGTAGTGCTATAGCAATAAGAAAGAAAACGCAAGTGATTAATCTGTTCAAACAATAAAGATTATTGGTTTCTCCTATATTGAGTTGTATTCATGACCATAGTAAGAAGTGTTCATTAAAATCACACTTCCAAGGTTATCAACATCACATGCTTTTATCTGTAGTTGTTTCCTTATGTTTATAGTATATGTAGTTGTTTCCTTATGTTTATAGTATATGATAATCCAAAAGAACCATTTTGTTGTTCTTTTGACAAAGACTAAATAGAAATGTTGAGTCTCATGTTACTCTTTCTACCCTTTTACAGTCATTTATATGTGTATTTTGTATCTCTATTCTGATCAGAATCTAACTGATTGTTTGTAGTTTACTTATATTTGTTCGTATTGTCTTTTAAAACAGAATTGGATGGATATTCCAGTTTTCCACCTTGATTTTTTTCATCGGATTTAATCTACCGGGTATGTCCAATCACCTCTTACAATGTTTGCAATATATTTCATTTTCTTCTTATTGTTGGCTTCTAAGTGAAAAGCATGTCATGATGCATATATTTTTCATTTCAGATCTGATTATTGGAATGTTGGAAACTTTGTCAGTATCAAATATGCCAACATTAGAAAGGCAGAAGGTCAAAATTTTCTTCTGATAGGCACTTAACAGTATGATGCCCTTTTTGCACTTAAGAAATCCAACGTAATTTTCTTATATATGTCTGTGTTTCTTTTAAAACAGAGAGAAATTGATTATCCATGTAACCCTATAAAATATGCCAACATTAGAAAGGCAAAAGGTCAAAATTTTCTTCAGATAGGCACTTAACAGTATGTTGCCCTCTTTGCACTTAAGAAATCCAACTTACTGATTGTAATTTTCTTATATATGTATGAGTTTCTTTTAAAACGGAGCAAAATTGATTATCCATGTAGCCCTATAAAATGTGAACGAATTTATACAGCCATAGTGTGCATTGGCTATGCTCAAACCATATTCTTACTGGGCATTTTCACAGAAAGTAGGTTGCCCATGTTTTAATCATCCGACAGTGCGATGGGGGTGGTGATTACCAAAAGTTTTTACTGTTATGTAATGCACCTTAATTTGTTCATTGGATTCAATCTACCAGGTGTTACTCACCTCTTACAAGTTGTGCAATATATTTGCTTTGCCTCTCATTATTCTTTTGTTTAAATATTTTTATATTCTCTGTAACCACTTATATAAATTCCACATATTATAATTCCTTTCATTCTGACCCTGTGATTGCACATGTTGGTGGTCTGTCTTCGGCTTAATCCTATTTTTGATTTGTATAGCATAGGTCATATGATTAATTGGGTATTAGGTAATGAAATAGTATCATGTCTATACTTAACCTTGCTATTAATTTTGTTTTACATTTAATTCAAGAACATAAAGATCACATTTGTTTTAGCTATATTTCAGCTTTACTTTTGTGCGGCCTGCCATTGACACTCACTGCTGAGAACAGAGGAAGAAGATGATAACCAGGGGCTTGGCTAACCAGCTAACTCCACGCCTTGGGCCAGTAATGTTAGGGTTGTTCCATTGGGCCAGTGGCCCAATATCCAAGCCTGTCCAATAGTCAATTGCCCAGCAAAACAGAACAGTCATGATCGTGCGACTCATGGAATTCGTAATTTTGTGATTTTAGCAGAATTCTACGGCGTGTATGAACCCTAGGAGATCCTGCATCTTGCTGAAGCGGCAGCACCGACGGGAGGACGCCTGCACTCAGAAATGCAGAAGTGGAAGAGCCGATAAGTCATGAACAGCCGACGGCCAGCAAAGCTATCATATTCAGTTTCTATACGCCTTTAGTTTAATCTTCTTGCATTAGTTTAATCTGCAGCCTTGCTAATTTATTCATATTGCTTCCGGTTCCAGATGCCAGGATTTCTTAAACTGATCTGTTGTCTGCTAAGGATGGACAGGAAATGAAATAGCAAGATCAAAATGAAAAGTACTATTGCAAGTCCTATATGATTGTCAATCTGATTCTTTAATTGGTTCCCATATGATTTCGTGGATTGCAGATTTGAGGAGCTATTGGTCCAGTGGCAGCAACTCAAATCTAGATGGAGGTTCGATTATGACAATGGAAGCTGAAGAACAAGTGGAAGAGGAACTGAAAATGCCATGTCAGCTGAAACCGGGGAAGATCATGCTGAAAATTATATGGCAGCTAGAGAAGCGCAACAGATTAATGAAAATGACATGGTAGATGAGCTGGGAGAGGTGGAAGTTGGAAGAGATACAAATGACGAAGGTATTGTAACTCAGTTTAGCGCATCTTCTATATACCATAGTCAGTCTCGCCTCCTTTGCAAATTATGATGTCCAAATTTGCTCATGAATTCAGTAGCGCTGATACCAATGCAATCCTTTTTCTTTTGTGTTTGTTTTGAAGATCACTTTGAGGAGGACCTGGGGGAAGATGTCATTGTGGCACAGGGCAAAATTTCTGTACCACATTCTCTTTCAGTCCATATTTTTACCAAGCACAGAGGAACTTAATGAGAGGGTATGCTGTCCTAATGCTTCATACCATTTTATGGATTTAAATACTCCACAAGAACTGGGTAGTTTATAGGATTGTGGAACTTAATCTTCTACATTTTTTAGACTGCCTAGGTTTTTTTTGTTTCGGAAAACTTTGTCACAGTTTGTTCTCGTGGCTTACTGATTTTATTTATATCTTTGTTGCTAATTGTGTTGTATGTATTGTCCAATTTAGTTCTTTAGACGTGGTATATTGGTGTCTACTCTCATCATTCACACTATCTTTTTGTATATTTTTTTTGGTCTTTTTGTCTGATTCCGTCACATGTATTTCTTAGCAAATAGTTAATCATTTAAATGGATAAAGGTAGATAAAAAGTCGGTCATTGTTATCTATTGAATTGCATTTTCATATCATCATCTAACCATCTATAAATTTTCACGGCAACGCGCCGAGGAATCATCTAGTTTCTCAAACATATGTGATATACATGAACAAAATTCCTGTAAGATCCAATCACCAAATTATCTAAGATCTGGCACAGCCTAGCTAGTACTACCTCCATTCTCTGATTGATGCTGTTTACAATGGCACGATTAATTTCAATTAGCAATTAATTTGAACTAATTATGCTATTTTAAACAGTATCACTTAAAAGTAGGGAGAGTACATGCCAGCCTATATATAGATGTGCTCATGCTAAATCTTGGGCGGATCCATGTAATTGGGCTTCTCTGACTTCGACCTAGCTAGTACGTGTATATTATAACAAAATATATAAAATTTCTTATTTTTTAAAATAAGATAAATAATCCAAATTTATATTAAAAATAGCGATATCAAATAGGAACGAATGGATATGCATGACCGGCCTAGCTAGTACGTGCCAGCCTATATATACGGCGTGGTAATGCTATATCTTGGGCGTTTCAATGTTGCGCCGCTAGCTTCGGCGCCTGGTCCGAAAGTAGCACCTACAACAGGACAGACCCTATCACCGCAAGCAGTATCACCCACCACGCCGCGCCCTTCTTCTCCCCGTCGTTCGGGTCCGGGAGCCTATCCACCGTCAGCTCCCAGTCCCGGACGCCGGCGATGACGTCACGGATAGCTCCCGCGAAGAATCCCACGGACGCGGTCTCGGTGGTCCAGCGCCCTTCCGCCCCGAGCGGCGTCTGGAGAAGCGCGTTCTCCGGCCTCGCCTCGCCAGCGCCCGCGACGTACACGGACAGGCGGTGCGCGCCTTTGGCGGCGGCGGCGCGGTACTCGACCCACACTGACACCGCGCGGCGGGGCGTGACGGTGACGTTGAGGCCGGCCGTCGGGACGTCCGGGCCGTACGACCGCACCGCGTCGACCGAGACGACGGCGAGGCCTTCCGCCGTCGCGTTGGTCGGAACAGGCCCGCCGGGTGACTTCGCGTAGGTGGCGTTGGCGGCGCCGCGGAAACCGCTCCGTTGGTTGAACGTCGGGTACGTGTCTTTCAGGACGACGAAGGAGACGGGCGCGGCGCCGGCGAGCACCGTGAAGCTGGTGTTGAAGGACGCCTCGAGGACAGTCTCGGGGACCCCACCGCCGCCAGGGGCGCGGCGCCAGAGTTCGACGGCGTCTGGGAGTACCAGGAACCCATCGGAGGCGTTGAACACGGGGTCGGGGGAGTTGGGGTCGAAGAGGAGGGCCGTGGACGTGAGGAAGGCCGTGTTGGTGAACGCCACGAAGTCGGCCGCCGTCGTCGCGTTGAACGCCGGGACGCTGTAGGTGACCACGCCGTCGCCCGTGGCCGCAGCGATGACGGTTGACGCCGCGCAGAGCAGGAGGGCAAGGGCGTGCGCTGCAGCACAGAGCTTGTGAGCTGAGGGCGCCATGTTTGATTTGACGCGATGTTTGTGCGTGGGTGGGATGAGTCGATTAGCGGAGAAGCTGGGGAGACGCTTTTATAGCTGCGGTTGTTTGCGCCGTTGTGCGTCTTCTTCCTTTGCTCGTTGAGTCAACTCTGTTTTGTCAGCCGTCCAATGCTGAATACTCAGAAAGTCCAATTGTTCAACTGGGTTTAGTCAAATTTCTTTTTATCAATGATTTTTATAAATATAAATTATTTTTAATAAATATAAAATATATTTTATAAAATTATTTTTATAAAGAATTTAAAAGTACAAATACCCCAGTTGCAGACAAAAAATTTCGGTGGAGACTTGTCTTCCAAAAACAATAGTACTACATGTGATTTAATTACATCTTCCATAGGTTCACTCTTAATTTTTTTAGATAAAGTCCAATTTACTATCACAATAACATCCTAAAAACTATTTTTTATTCATCCTAAATTCACAACAAAAAGAAATCTCTTTTATCTGAAATTTCAAGCACAATTCCAAGGTCGTCCAGTAGTAATCTTCTACCAGCAGACAATGTTGACGGACGAATAATCACAGTTAGACCGTGCACGGCTCTTGCAGATGATTGCCATGAATTTCCATCTGAGCGATTAAAATAAAACTATCGTCCACTAAGCTGGAGTAATTAACTACATTTGCTTTAATCATGTGTTTGAACTGAACTCTGACCTACAATTATATGAAACTTATCTTCCTATATGCAGTGGGGGTTCACCTGACCGATATTTTATTTCTTTTACTTCCTCCGTCTCATAATTGCTGATATGCTTTTATCAAAAAAAATATGATAAAAAAGAGTTATATGATATTTTATCTTTTACTACAACAGCACAACTAAAAAGAGACCATGCTTTTGTTTTTTTTTCCTGTGCCTAACATCTTTGAAGAGAGTGAGAAAAAGTCTGAACATGACATTGAGATACTTGACGAAGTAAAGGATATGGACAATATTGTTTGTGCGGCACCAACTATAATAAAGGAGAGTAAGAAAAATGATACACATTGTGAGTCCCTCACCAAATCTAAATATTCTTATGCTGCTTATGCTGAATTGCAATTGCCTACTGTTCATATTACTATTTTGCAATGCTTAAAAGAGCCTACAATGACTTATACTTTGTCTCATCATGCACATTTATCTTTTGATTGTAACGATTTGAGTGAGCTTATTTCTTTAATCTCAAAAACACAAATAGTGCATAGAGATCGAAATGTTGCTTTTTAGAACATGCTTGTTGAGGATAGGTCTTTTCATTGCACTGATATTAATGGCAAAAAGTTGGAGGTCATACCTTTTTTGACTATTTTAGGTTATATTGGATTTGATGCTCCTTGTAAACTGAATTATTTGGAAAAAAAATTATCTCAGAATTATAGTTCGCAATATTTTGACAACTTTATTTTTCATGCAATTGGTAAATATGATGATCTTGAAGATTTTTTAAGTACCTAGAGCATTCATATATACTAATCTGAAATATCTCTTTTAAATGCAAAAACAGGAACCAACAATAATGACAAGGACTAATGCTAACAATGACTTGCAAAGTTTCTCTAGTTTTCTAATCTATCAACAGGAGCAGCTCATAAAATAGGATAATTTGTTGTCGTGACCTAGTTACGTGTTTAGTACCACTCATCCCAAAATGATAAAAAGCAATGTTGCCTAAAACTAGATCAAGCGGCTTGCCATAAAGAAAAAGAGGATTATGAGATCACATACATACCTTTGTGACCTCCACTTTTTATGATTTTAGAAAGGCATGGTAGAATGGCTGGTTTTGCAATGTGAACTTGAGTCGACGACGACTCTAATTCAAGTGGAAAAGAATGATGATGATACGATACGTCCTCTTCCCCTACACCTACAGGTCCTATAAGTCTTACCCTTGCACATCAACTTAATCATCAAATAAGTTTGCTCCTAAGCTCATGTTTAACTTATTTAGACCATAAAAATTCATGTACTCTTGTGTTGCTTAGGAACCAAGGAGAAAACCAACTCAGAGATAGGGTCACGTAGACTGGATTCGGATCGCAGAACAGTACCAACTTCTAATACTTGCCACAACTTTATACGGGCTCTGTTTTAGGCGTTCAAGTACTTTTTGAAAGCTTATCAAGTCTACTTTTCAACGGATCCAACCTCACCTTCATACAACATTGGAGTCAATGTTAATCAATATTTTGTTACAGAAAGTGCTGCATCATCCCAACTTGAGTTGTTGATCTGTGTACCGAGTTAAGCCCATTAAAGACGCATCTTAAGATTTGAGGTTAATACCTTAGCCGTCACCAAGAACACTTGAGTTTTGATAGATTAAAGTTTAGCCGCAGCTACTTCGTTTGCAGCTAGACCACCTATCTTCTTGCCATCAGAACCTCATCTTTTGTGTTTTTAGATTGAACTTATATTTTTATCTAGCAATTCAGTGCTTGTTCATCTCGTTTTTGCTTATTATATGATTGCTTGCAGGACGAGTGCCCTTGTGGTCGATTGATTGCCCTACATAAGTTCGCGCTCACCATTATGAATCGGTGTATCGGTCGCTATCAAGCGCAATGTTGTGGACAGTTTTAGTCGGGCCGTGAAAGTCGCTTTCGTCCACCAATTGTGATTATCATCTCCATCAAAAGATCGGACCGAAGCTCGCATCACCCTGTCTCTACCCCTGGTCATTTAACTGCTTCCATAATCTACTCAAAGCTGTTGGAAACGTCAAGGGAAAAAAATCAAACTTGTGCCAAATTTATAGTCCATTAATTCATATACTGATGCCGTTATTGACTTCTAATATCATTTTTGACGATTTATTTTATTCAAATAAATATTTCAAATATGTAAAATTATAATTCATATTTCAAACACTTTTGATAATAAAGCAAATCAAACACCTTCGATAATAAAGTAAATTATAATAAAATATACAAAATTTCTCATATTTTTAAAATAAAATGAATGATCAGTTTATGTTAAAAGTAAACTGTGACATAAATTTAGAAACGAATGGAGTATTTATATGACATACATGAACGGCCTAGCCAGTACGTGCCAGCCTATATATACGGCGTGGTCATGCTATATCTTGGGCGTGTCCATGTTGCGCTGCTGGCTTCGGCGCCAGGTCCGAAAGCAGCACACCACAGCGGAGACGATGGCCGTTGCGCCAACAACAGACCCTAGCACGGCGAGCAGTATCACCCACCACCCCGTGCCCTTCTTCCCCCAGTCGTCCGGGAACCTATCCACCGTCAGCTCCCAGTCCCGGACGCCGGCGATGACGTCACGGATAGCTCCCGCGAAGAATCCCACGGTCGCGGTCTCGGTGGTCCAGCGCCCGTCCGCCCCGAGCGGCGTCTGGAGAAGCGCGTTTGCCGGCCTCGCCTCATGAGCGCCCGCGACGTACACGGACAGGCGGTGTGCGTCGGCGGTGGCGGCGCAGTACTCGACCCACACCGACACCGCGCGGCGGGGTGTGACGGTGACGTTGAGGCCGGCGGTCGGGACGTCCGGGCCGTACGACCGCACCGCGTCGACCGAGACGACCGCGAGGCCTTCCGCCATCGCGTTGGTCGGAACAGGCCCGCCGGATGACTTCGCGTAGGTGGCGTTGGCGGCGCCGTGGAAACCGCCCTGTTGGTTTTACCTCGGCCGGACGACGAACGAGACGGGTGCGGTGCCAGCGACCACAGTGAAGCTGGTGTTGAAGGACGCCTCGAGGACAGTCTCCGGGACCCCAGCGGCACCCCCACCGGCCCCCAGGGGCGCGGCGCCATAGTTCGACGGCTTTCCGGAGGATCACGAACCCCTCGGACACGGGGAGGGGGGAGTTGGGGTCGAAGAGGAGCGCGGTGGACATTTGGAACGTCGTGTTGCTGAACGCCACGAAGTCGGCCGTCGTCGCGTTGAACGCCGGGACGCTGTAGGTGACCACATCGTCGCCGGCTGCAGAGACAGCGGCGATGACGGTCGATGCCGCGCAGAGCAGCAGGGCGAGGGCGAGCTGGCGCGCTGCACAGAGCTTCCGAGCTGGGCGCGCCATGTTTGATTTGACGCCATGTTTGTGCGGGGGTGGGATGAGTGACGAGTCGATGAGCAGTGCGGAGACGCTTTTATCGCTGCCGTTAATTGCGCAATTATCGCTGCCGTTAATTGCGCCGTTGCGCGTCTTCTTCCTCTGTTCGCTGACGGGTCAACTCTGTTTTGTCAGCCGTCGAAATGCTGGATAGTCAAACAAACTTGTCAGCTGTTGATCCAGCCGCAGACAAATATTCTCGATAAAGACTTTTCTTCCAAAAACAAATTTTACTCAAGATAAAGTTCAAATTGCTCTTACTCAAGACATATTCTCGATAGGTGACTCTTCAATTTTTAGATAAAAGTTCAAATTGCTCTTACTCAAGATAAAGTCCGAATAACACACTAAACTATTTCTTAGCTCAGTTATCTACTCCCTCTATTTTTTAATTGTTGTCGTCGTTGACTTCAAATTTCAACTTTGATTATTCGTTTTATTAAAAAAGTTTAATAAATATTATATC
Source organism: Zoysia japonica (assembly GCA_001602275.1). Lineage (NCBI taxonomy): Eukaryota > Viridiplantae > Streptophyta > Magnoliopsida > Poales > Poaceae > Zoysia > Zoysia japonica. The sequence continues at coordinate 1,282,658 of BCLF01000057.1, read as the reverse complement.
TTTTGTTATAATTTGATTTAGCATTAGAGATATTCGAATTACAACTTAAAATTTTTTACATTCAAACTAATTTTTTGAATAAGACGAATAATAAAAGTTAGAGGTTAAAAGTCAACGGTGACCTCAATTTAAAAACGGATGGAGTAAAATGATATCTGAAATTTTGAGCATAATTCCGGAGTAGTCCAGTAATCTTATACCAGCAGACAATGTTGACGGACAGAAAATCACAGTTAGACCATGCACGCGCACAGCTCTTGCCGATGATTGCCACAAAATTTTCCATCTGAGCGATTAAACAACTCGTTATTGTTACCGGTTCTCTATTCTACCAAGTTAACTAGTCTCGATACACGTGCTAACGTCTCGATACTCGTGCTAACGTTACGGTCTAAGAAAACATATCAACTTAAAAAAAATATTATATAAAATTTAAAGTTTCTCATTCTTCAGCATAAATTAGCTACGAAAAGCGATTAAGTCCTTTTCAATGAAGCATTTTTTTCTATTTTCTTTGAAATTTAATTATTGCTATGAAATTTGTGTTACAAAATATATTTCCGTTTAGCACACATGAATTTGATAGGAATCTTACAAAAATTTTAAAGAAATTAATTTCATTTTTACAGAAAAATATATAGAAATGAGAATAATTCTATAAGCAGTGCTTTGGTTTGGAAGCCAGTTGCGTTGGGTTTGGGGTTGTTTTTTTTTTATTTGCATGAGGGAAGGGAAGCATGAGTATTTTTTTAAAAAAAAACTTAGATCCTCTTTGGAACAAAAGAATTTTCCTGATTTTTGTATTTTTCTTTAAAATTGAATTAATTCATGTAAAATTTCTGCGAAAATCCTGCGTTTCAAAGAGGCATTAGAAGGCAGGGAGGGGTGACCAAGTGAGTCAGGTGCTGGGTGTGAGATCTCAGTGTGATAAACAGTAAGATTTGAGTGAAACATATGAGAGGAGATATGGTCCCTTGGATTTATAAGAAGCAATATTTTGTATGCATTTTATCCTTCTTTAGTGGGAATAATTTGTTGGGTGTACTTAGGAAGAAACTAAATGTAGTTTTTAAGGAGTAAAGATAAAGATAAAGATAGAGAATAGATATAATAACATCTGGCCGGGAGGAACTCACAATGCATGGCACATTTTTAGAGTAGTCATGAACTTCCTTTGGTGAAAAAATATTAACTTAAAAATAATATATTAATATTAAAATGAATTTGTTTTGTTTTTCAATAACTTTTTTTAGATCTTATATATTTGTTTTGAATAGTTGTATTTTGTTAACTAACAATGGTCCAGTATAGGTCCAGAATTTAGAGATTTGAAAGAGCTCATCCCGTTAGATTTGTAAAGGATGTTTGTTGAAAGATTTCATTCGTCAAATTTATAAAAAGAGATAACTCTAGGTGCATGTTCTGTGTTCACGTAATCTAACATATCTCTGTTGAGATATTTTACTATATGTATGTAAAAAAGAAAAACTGTGTTTTTAAGAGTAGCGATTTAACTGCATGTGCTTTAGTTACGTGTTTGAACTGAACTCTAACCTACAATTATATGAAACTTTTGTAGTGGGGGTGCACCAGATCGATATTTTACTTTGTTTATTTTATACATATGGATGAATTTGGTCTTATTTCGAAGGGTAAAAAAAAAAGGGCAGGTTCAATTCAGAAATCCAAACTAATCAATTGATGAAGCTTGCCCTGGCCGTATTGCTTTAGGTGTGGATTTAGTGATTTCATATCTGGTCACTCAAACCTTTGTTGGATCAAGTTTATGTTTATCTAATCTATCTTTTTAATATATGTGTTCGGTTAGAGTATAATTTGAATCTCTCCCTCAAATCCATCATCATTTCTATCCGTTTTCAACACTGATACATTACGGTTTTGTTACGTATACGGCAAGGAGTGCAAATGAGTAGTAAGATGGATTGATTTTGATACTTCCCAATGAGACAATGTTTTGAAATATCTGATTTTGACCATTCCCAATGAGACAGTGTTTTGAAATCTCTGATTTTGACCATTCCAAATGAGACTGTTTTGAAATCTAACCGGCCAATATCAGTCGTTCGACCTTTCTCGTATAACTCCAAGGGGAACGACCGAGACACGCTGGAACTCAGTCGGAAAAGAAAGAGAGGAATTGTGGAACTGCCGCAATTTCCAACTCATTGTGGATTTCTAATGGCCCGGCCCGGCCCGGCCTTGATAATATAAATGATGGGCCTCTCAGCGGGCATCGGCCCAATATCCGTAGGCTACAATAATCCCATTATCCGACCTGATCCCCACCCACCCCACCCGTTGCAGCGCACTCACTCGTCTCCCTCCGGGCTGCTCGCTCGCCACCACACCATGGCGCTCCTCGCCGTCCAGGGCATGGCCATGTCCTCCTCGGCCGCAACCGTGGCGCTCCCCTCACACCACCACGGCGCCGTCTGCGCCTCGTTCACCAACACTTCTTCCTTCGCGCTTAACGCCGCTGGGTCCCCCCGCGCCCGCGGCAACGCCACACTCGCCACCGCGCTCGCGGCGGCGCCCGCACCTGTGCTTCACGGTAACAACACTGCTCGCTTCCCCTGGTTGTCCTCTCCTCTAATTGTAGATAATATTTTCGCTGGGAACGAATTGGTGTTCTACGATGACTGAGTCACGAAAGCTGATGGAGTTAGTTTTGAACGTGCTGCTTTAATCATCTCAAGCGTGGGCGGCGGGGTTGAGTGAGCCAATGTTTTCACGCGTTAGATATTAGTTTCCTCAAAATTATAAGCCGTCGAGTAAACATACCACAGTAAGCATGGAGTATACTTCGATTATTTGATAGGATACCTCTACACAATGTGTTTACAAGGTTTTTCTACAACAATTTATAATGATGCTTATGAGGTGATTGGACAATTTAGGATTACTATCAACAAGTTGAATTTCCCAATGGCAATAATGAATTTCAGAACAGAAATCAAACATACATGTGTAGCATAAAAGAGTCGGGACAATTGTGTTTTTACTTCTACTTTAGAGCTCAATTGTGATTTTACCCTATTTTTTAGGGTTTGTAATTTTTTCTCTACTATTTGAAAATGATAGTCCGTTTACCCCTACTTTTACCACCGTTAGCTTCAGTCCAAAAAAATAATTAAATAAAATAAGAAAAAAAATCAAATAAATAGCAAATGATCTTTGTATCCCTCCCTCCCTCTGTTCTCATCCATAACTCAAACATTCATGAAAATTTATATAAATTATACTCAAATTTATCAAATATACCAAAAATAGTCCAAATATTGACAAAATACTTTTGAATATTATGCCGAAATATTATTAGTGTTCATACAAAATAGGGTAAAACTATAATCTCCCAAAAACAGGGGTAAATCTAAAAGAGTTTGTCTTTTTTTAGCTAAGACCAGCTGTTTGACATCAAATTCCTTTTGCTGCCATCACTCAGTGTACTGTGGCAGAGGGGACAAGAAGACTAAGAGGGGCAAAAGGTTCAACCATTCATATGGCAATGTGAGCCCTCTTATCACGATCCCTGTTTCTTGTCTTCTGCTTTGGTTATTCCTTACATAGATATCTGATAGGTGAGGCCACGGAACAAGAAGAAGGGAACTGGCCCACCACGGCTCTACGCCCCTCCAGCGCCTCCGAGGAAAGACCAGTTCGATGACGGGGAGATCATTCCGATTGAGATCGATGAGGACATCCTGGAATAGGTTGTCTGGAATGCACTCTGTTTTGTCTTTGCCCTGAGCTTAATTTACATAGCCTGAACACGAACTATGACTTCTTTGAAGTATTATTTGCTTGCTCCCCTACATAATTAATGTCCATGCCTCCACATTTTCCTTTGCAACATTGCACCAGCTGCTGAAGAGTTTCTGGGTACGTTCTACTATCGAAAGCACCTAATTTGTGTTGGTCCCAGGTGTCAGAAAAATGACTGAATGGATAAGTCACTGAATCTAGCTCTGTTGATATCCTGAACCACCTCATCAATGTGCATGGATTTGTTCTAAAAACTGTGAATCACGCCTAAAAAGCTCAGATAATTAATCTATTCTGCTGGTCTTGTACTCTTGCTGATACTATGGTACAGAAATGGGAATGTCATCCGGCAACAAACTGTTGTTTCTTGTGTATATATGCTGTAAACAGACCTCAGCCTTCGCAGATTTAATTGTATAGTATCTTCATAGAGCTTGGTACTTGCATCTATCAAGAAACTGATGCCTAACTCAGTAAATTCTCCCCGGTAGTCAAATTGTAACTGACCCAATGTTTGTTTCCCATCATTTGGCATGTCATACAAAAGAGAGATGTTACGATGATTGTAGTTAACCATAATAGGCACATTGGTGTAACTAATTTGTACTTACTAGAATACAAGAGGTGCCTTGCTGGGGTTGGGCAATCAATCATGCGTCTAGTGGCGGCCGTTTGTTGTCGTCCCATCCATACCCTGCATCCCCAATCCCAAGTGATAATTCGTTCCATCAGATGAAGGAAACGAGACGCCGCTGGAGACGAAGCAACCACCGGTGGTTGGCACGCCGCTATCCAGACGCCGATCAGATGGACCTCTGAATGGTTCATCTGCGCCTTTTCGATCGAGAGCCTCTCAATGGATCATCTGCGCCCTTTCCATCGAGAGCTTGCCCAGCCCAGAGTTCAAGATACCATGGGGAGCGTCTTTAAGTATGGATCAAGTTTCGTGAAATATTTTATTTTTGCTGGTACAAATTTAGCAGCTGCTCATTTTGGGTTTGACTTAGGTTAGCGAGTAGTAGTACTACCATACACAGTAGTTTAAGGAAACGTAATGTTTATGGGCGTGCAGAATCATTCGGGGTAGTTAAACCTCCACAGAATATACTAGATGAACAGCCTTGTTCCAATTGAAAAGACTTGCAACGCTTGCAACCTCACTCCCTCACTCACTGCCAAGCTAAGACACACTCGTACACTCCCCCTTCTCCAGTCCGCCGCCACCTCCCAGAGAGCAGAAAAACAGACCGGCGGTACCAGTACTACCACCACCCATGCCGACGGTGCGCCGGCGGAACCCGGACGTGGCGGTGAAGGCTTTGGAGGGGATCGTATCCGCGAACACCTTCTTCACGGTGGCCGTGTTCATCGGCATCACGGGGACGATCACGCCGTCCGCCGCGATCCCGCGGAACTGCGTGGCGGGCGACGACATCGCGCGCAGCTTCTTCCTGTTCGAGATCCTCTCCTTCGGGTTCTACCTCCTGTCCAGCCTGGTCGCGCAGGGCATGAAGCTCGCCGTCACGCTGCTCGCCGCCGACGAGTTCTACGCCGACGGGGAAAGTAAACCGGCGCCGTCGGACGACTGCGAGGAGATGCCCGCCTGGCGCGCCGCCGCGCCCCGGGAGCGGAGACGCGCGGTCCTCAGGTACGCGCAGCCCATGATGCTGCTCGCCGCGGCCTGCTCCATCATGGGCACGTTCTTCCTGTTGTTGTCCATGGTGGACGCCATCCAGCTCAAGTTCGGCATCGTGTCGTGCGGGATCCCGCTCGCGGTCGGCGCCACGCTCGCGCTCTCCGCGCTCGTCGTCGCCGGGCTGCTCTTCTACGGGTTCACCGTCGCGTACGCGCTCACGCACTACCTGCCGTGAGTTCTACAGCGTACGCACAGTAGTTCGTTGGTTGTTGTAACTTTCATCATTTTTGCTTCGTAGTGGCAAGGTTGGTAGCATGCTCGACGTGATTGCCAATCATAGAGCCTTGTGTATCGCCACTGGACTTTTTTTTTTTTCCTTTACACAAATACCACTGGTCATACGTACTCTATATGACTTGAGTTCCTCAAAAGGGGTGATGAACTCAGTAGCGAGGCCAAAATCTAGCAATATTTCTGTTTATTGAGTAATGCAGCAAAAGTTCTGTTCATGGATTCATCCAAGTGTTGTATCAATTTGTTTCGTTCGTTCGTTTCGAAACAAACTGTCAAAGCCGTGTGCGAATTCACCACGATCGACTTGTGAAGTCAGGTGATCGATCACAATCGTGGTTACCTCTTCTGAATCTTCTGTTGAGTACTATCACTGCAACTCATGCTCAGTTGATAGCCCAAGGAAGCTCTGTCATTGCAGGGCTCAGGTCAGTCTGTTCTTTTTTACTCCTGTTTAAGCATGGACAAAGGAGGCCTATAGGTTCAAGTTCGTAGAACCATAGGAAAAGATGGAATTAGGAACTTGGTAGGTAGTGCTCCCTCCGTACCGATAGAACCTTATTTTTAGCTTTTATTAACTATGATTTTGACAAATAATTTTGATAAATTTTATTAATTTTAACAATATAAATTATATATATTATAAAAGTAGTTCTTTTGATGAATTTAAAAGTCATACACGAAGCAGAAACAGAGTCTTACACGACTTTCGAACCGCTGTGCAGCTACAGCATCAGCAAAAAATACGCTACAAGAAGCATAAACGAACGCACCCAATGAATGGGATTGATACAGTTTGTTCTTGCCTTCACGTATATTCCAGAGATGGCGCTTAGCAGTTTTGAACCAACCACCTAATATATAAAAGTATAACTATGTAGTTAGTAGTTATTCAAGTCCAACTAACAATCAACAAAGTAACTGGCAAAAAATTTTGATTGTCCTTGTTGTTCCTACTTCCTACCATGCTGTTCTTCAGGCGCACAGCCTTTCAGCTATGACGTAAGACACTATGCATTGTCTGAATTTTGTGCTATATTTGATGAACACAAAGATGCAGAAACATCCCAACATGGATCAATGTAGCATATACAAGAACAATATGGACTTCCAAACCCTGGGCTAAGGATGAGTTTTGCTTCGTTGTGTACTCCATCCTTCTTTCCACGTTGATTTGTGCCATCGTTCACGCAACTTTAGTTCAAGATAATTAAAAAATTATCATTTTTATGAATCCTGAGCCATCAATGGAGAGAAACTTGTGTGGGGTGATGGACTTAATACTGAGGTCAAACCTAGCAATATTTCTATTTATTGAGTTCTGCAACAAAATTACATTCATCGAAGTGGTATCATATTGTTTTGTCCATATGAATCGGACGGTAAAACCGATAAAAATGAGGGGATAAACCAGTAAAATTCATAGTTTTTGAAATTTAAAAGTTACAAAAGTAATAAAACAGATCAATAAACCGAAAAAATGACCGATTAACTGTACAATTTTGATAAGATTTTGTTCATATTTAAAATTTTTAAATTTAGGCAAGTTTTTGAGTTATCCTTTTTATTTTCATAAAAACCGTAGACGATTTCCACGGTTCGAACGGTCAACCCAACGAACGGGCCCTGATCTCAGCCATGTGCTGCGGATGGCTTCGTTGCTTCCCTTCCAAAAACGAACGGGCCCTGATCTCACGGCGCCTGCCTCACCTGACCCCAAGAACTCACCACTCGCCGTCGCCGTCGCCGTCGGCGCCACCATGAAGCTGGCGGCGCGGCGCCCGGTGCTGCTGCTGGCCGCGCTGGGCGCGGCAGCGTTGCTCTCCTTCCTCCTCCTGGCGCCGCCCTTCGCCGCCCGCCTCTCCCTCGCCTCCCTCCTCCTCCCCTTCCCGGCGTCGCCGTACGCCGGCCGCCCCAAGCTCCTCTTCGTCCTCGCGGGGCAGTCCAACATGGCCGGCCGCGGCGCCGCGCCGCGCCCGCTCCCG
>BCLF01000057.1:1226415-1253294 GCA_001602275.1 Zoysia japonica | reverse complement strand
TACCGTGTGCTTTCTTGGGGTTCTATCGTGGGTTATCTTTGTTTGTTGATTTTTGATCCATTATACAAGTAATAAAATAAAATATAACTTTAAATGACAATTATTTTGATTATGAAATATCTTTAAGTTGACATGTTCATCTGAAATTCGTAAACGAATCTAAATAAATGACCAACGAATCAAATGGTTATTCTATTCAAAAAAATTCTGATTTGAACACATCGAGAAATAATCGCAACGGTCAAAACCGTTACAACCTTACGAACATGGTTCTAATCAGGTATATGGATTATCTATTATTTGAATGTAGAATGAGAAGACAAAAAACTGGCTTTCTTTTTTTTTTTTGTAGTTCCTTCCTTAGTAGTTGATTCTTTATACATATTAGTGTATAAAATTGTAATTTCTAATGGAAATTATTTTCTTATAAAATACATTTAAGATGGCATGCCGATCTTGCATCCGTAAATGGGTCTAAATTAATTACCAGCTATTCGAATAGTCATTTGCACCTATCCGAAAATCTCTGGTGTGGACACATCGAGAAAGAATCACAACAGTAAAACCGCTAACATTTTTGTGGATATTGTTTCTAATTTGATGCCTGGATTATTGATATTTGAACAAAGAATGCGAGGACAAAAACAACATCTGAATTTGTTTGGTTTTTTTTGTTATGATATTTTACTGATTGATTTTTGATTGCATCAGCGTATAAGATTGTATTTTGAATGAAAATTATTTTTTCTTAATAAATATGTTTAAGATGGCATGGCGATCTGATATCCGTAAATTGGTCTAAATAAATGGCCAGATAATCATAGTCACTTGCGTCTATCTGAAAATCCCCACTTTGAACACGTCGAGAAAGAATGACAATGGTAAAACGGCCACCCATCCTATAAATGTGGCTCCAGGCGGGTACTTGGTTATCATTACTTTCGTTTGAATATATGGAAATGGGTGGTAGGATAGAGATTGAAAAATGAATGAATGGCTGAGATTTAATGAGATAGGTGAATGGAAGGTTAAGATTTTATGTTTTTATTTCTATTTCCGATTCCCATCCTTATTTTCGGATTTCTAAACGGAATGGGCAAGAAAAATGAATCTTTGGTTTCTTTCTCCTATTTTTTTTCCTGATTGATTTTCGATACGCATTAGTGTATAAGAGTTTAATTTTGAAGGAAAAATATTAAAAAAAACTTGACCTGGGGTAAGACCACCACACGGTTTTGTTTAAAAGAGAATACCTCTTATGTAGGCAAAAAAACTCTGGCATCACGCTTACACAACGGTACCAAGCCTATACAAGAACTTGGCCGAACCTCAGACCTGTGCATTGCGCATGGGGCGAGAGGATTTTTTTGCACTCAGCCTGGGTTGAATAATGGACGATTTAAATCTACACACGGAGGAGGACAACGAAAGAAAACATGACTTATTTATCCAGAACATTATACATGCGGATTGAAAAAAGAATATTGATAAAATTATACGGAGTATTAATTATAAGATTGAATTCAGTACCATCCAGAGTTTTTTAGCTATAAAAGAAAATAATGAGATGGATGAACCATGAGATGCGGTTTTCAATTTCATCTCAAAAGAATAATGAGAAAACCTCATCGGATGCTTTTCCAGCCTCCAGTCGGCGGCGCACGATGGCTGCGATCGAACGGATTGACTCGTGGCCGTGGGGCCAGGCAGCCAGCTCACGGCCCCACGGTCCTCCTACACCAACGTGAACAGGGCGGACGCGGGGAACGGGAAGCGACGACGCGTGCCGGTTTGATGCCGGCTTCTCTTCCACTACAGCAGACGATTTCTCACTGACATGATGGTCCAATTGAGACTGGGTCCCACCTGACATGAGAGCGCTAACGGGCCGCGGTGCGAGCAGGAGCGAGCACGCTGGAACGCGTTTTGCGACCCGCTCCGGGCTGAAACAGCATGTGCCGTGATGCTCCACGTGACGGCTGGCGATCCGGTGTTCGGCCACGTCGACGGATTCGTCCGCCACAAGTTCGGTATTTTTCAACAGAAAATATAAACTACGTGCATGTGTGCTTGTCGAACTTTCAGTGAGTTACAACGTGGTGTGCGTTAACCCCCGCGTCACAAGTGTGATGTGGATGGTGGTGCGTAGTGATGTCAGTCAAACAGACCTTTATTTTTCATCGATACCACACCAAAATTTGATCATGACTAACTGAAAGTAACATCAAAATATGATGAAAAGTATATTTGGTTTACCAACTTATCAAATTTTATCAACAATATTAGTATGACATGTGAGGTTCATTATTATTATTATTTTGATTTTTATACCAAAACATATCCAATTGAGAATTTATTTTGTAAATTTAATTGTAAGAATATAAATCTATAAATGAAATGTTAATTTCATTGTTTTTTGGTTTTTCTGCAAGCACTTAAAAGTCCTCATGCGTGGCTCTGTCATTCTCGCTACAGTAGCCAAATCGCAGACGAACATTCATTTTCGTCTGTGTCGCTGTTCTATTTCGTTGGTAACGTGTTGACTAATCAAATTTTGAAAACAAGGCAAATAAATACCAAATTACATGAACGTTTTCAAATTTTGGAATGATTTTTACTGGTAATAAACCCTCTCATAAACCAAACGTCCCCCTGTTCTCCTGACCTCTTCCCGTGCGCAGGCCAGCGGCGCGGCGTCACCGACTGACGCGTGGGTCCCCTTGCATGCACACGTGCGGGCTGGTCGGATCCGGTCGGACGGGCAGGGCCCATGGGTCCCGCCCCGCACCCGCGCGCCTGACGCTGACGGGTGGAAACGAGATCGTCATATGGCATCGCAACCGTCCATCCAGCATCAAACGGCGCGCTAATTCTTCCGTCCCTCGTGCCCTACCACAGCTACAAGCCTACCTGCGGCTGCGGTGCAGTAATAAGGCCCAACAGAGCAACAGCCCGGCCCAGTTCTCTCGTCTCCACGCCCCGCTCCAACGAAAAAACCTCCTCTACCCTCTCCCGCGCCGCCTCGTCGTCGCCGACCACCTACACCTCCTCCGGCGAAGACACCGTCTCCGCCTTCCCGATGCCGCAGCGCCCCCGCGATAAGCCTCCGGCCGCCGCGGCGCCGTCGAGCGGCCACGAAAGCGACGGCGACGAGGTGGCGTCGTCCTGCGAGATCGGGGAGAATGAGGCCGAGCTTGTCGGGAGACAGCCCCGGCAGAAGAGGAAGGGCGCGGCTGAGCTTGCCGAGAAGGAAACTTCCTCGGCGTCCCGGCTGAAGAAGAGGAAGGGGGACCAAGCCCAGTCGCCCCCACGGAAGAAGAGGAACAAGGCGAAGGGGAAATCTGCTTCCGCTTATGCTGCGGACGAGGTCGCCAGGTCGCCCTCGCCGGAACAAGACGCGACAGCGGAGGAGTCCCCCACACCGAACAACGACGCGGCGACGTCGGTGGCCGCGGCCGGGACGCCCCCACGTACGGCGCCAGCGGACAACGCGACGACGACCGCACGTGCTGTCAGCCCGAAGAACGACGCGTACGACGCGGAGAAGCGTCTGAAGGAGAAGAGCGAGACGTACTGGCACCTCTGGCGGATGGTGCTGGCGCTGGAGAAGGATCACGGCGTCTGCTACAAGGCGGCGTTCCTCAAGATGAGGGAGGACAGGGCCCGCACTCTCAACAAGAAGTTCAAGAGGCTATGCTTGCGGGAGGTCAGTCTGCAGTTGCTGGGCAAGGATAACCGGGTGCGGGTGGCCAGGGCGATGCTCAAAAACATCCCCCGGTGATCAAAGGTCGATTTTATTTTTTGACACTTGTTAAAATCTAGGATTAATTTGGTCGCTGGTCTCTCTGAGTAGTAATAATAGGAGTAGCTTATATTATCGGTTCTTCATGGTGGTACATGCTAGTGTTGCAAAGAGAGGGGGAAAGCTGGTTCTTCCTATGTAACATCATCTCTTGCATTGTACAGTAGAATTAAGTGGCACTGGTTATGTATTCCATTCGCTTGTTCACTTGATCATGATCATGATCATGCTATGCTAGTTCACGAAATGCCTTTCATATAAAACAGAACGGCAGTCGCTGGAGTTCTTGCCCACAGATAATCGAAGTGTCTAGATATAAACTTAACAGTGTTGCCTAGTATTAACCATGTCATGATCAAGTGTTCTGAAGTTAGCACTATACAATTTTTGGTTGTGCTAGCTAGCATTACTCAATTATTCTGGATTTTATGTTTGTTAAACCTTTCCACATGATACATTAATAAGACAGGTCAGACACGCATCGATAGTTCATTTCGTCACCCTTTATCTGATTTCTGTGATGTCGTAGGTTATTTCTTCCACAGTCAATTTTGTTGGTGAGTTTTGAGTTTTGTTTACATATTTAATTTCTCAAACATTGGGCAGTCGAAAGCATCTCATTGTTGTTTTGTGCGGTGGTATGTGCCAGTGCAGAACGTTTTAGATTCTTTTTACAAATTGCGTCTTGCAGCGTGTTTGTTGTTTCTTTGTTTCATTCGTGAAGTTCTTCATCAGTGGTGAGTGCCCCTTTGTTTGGAAGGTTTCAAGTCCCTGCTTCTGTGAAACTTCGTGGTGCTACACCGTCATCTTCCATCTGCTATACGGTGTGTTTAGGGCCTTAGGCTACTTGCAGCAAGCATGTTCGCAAAAGCAAATGTTCTAATTGAATTGCCTGTTTGTTGCAGAGTTGCTTCTGCTAGGCATGTGAAGTTCGATGCTGGGGTACTACCCCATTTTGGTCCAGTCTGGAGGACATGCCTGTGCAGCTGATGTACAGGAGTTATCTCTGATGGAGCCATGGATTCAGCCTACCATTGATGGATCCCACAACGACGGGGCGAAGCTGCCCTGCTCCTAGGATGTGCCGTTGCCGCCTCCATTGTTCCATCTCCTTCAGAAACTTGATGAATCATCACAGTGCCTACTGGCTATTACACAACAAGGTGTAGTGGTGTGCAGTCGATTTAGTTAGACTCAATTCCTTATTTAACATCCAAAAATAGCTTGATGTCTTATAAGCCATTGAAATTCTTAAGTTTCCTTATCCGCCATCGAATCTAAAATTTATGCCTTTCATGCCATCGATATTAACTTGACTCACAATTTTTTTTTTAAATTTGTACTGAAAATGATAGATTTATCCCTAGAAAATCATGTAATAAAATTTTACATGTTCCATCTATGTCAAGATGAAGCCACATAACCCATTTTTGTTCATTTATTTTCTGCCTTTACAATTTTAAAATATATAAAGCACGAAGAAATCTATTTGTATAAACTAATAATTGCATGATTTGAAATAATCATAACAAATAAATAATTTCGTCAACAAAACTAAATAATTTTATAGTATAAATTGACACAGGAAATAGAATGGCATGTGAGGCATCAATTTCAGATTTGGCGAATAAGGAAATTTAAATTTTTCGATGGCTTGTAAGGAATTGATGTATCTTTGAATAGTAAATAAGAAATTTTTCTCATTTTGCTATAGTTGATGTCTGATTAATCCATTGTTCGTGGTGCGCTCCTGCTTAGCTAGCCATGCTCATTTCCACCACTACGCGCAAGGAAGGTTATTTCTATGTGATCAATTGTTTCATTTCATTGACTATAAATGAGGTGCTATCCATATCCCTAATGGACGACGGAAGCAATGCATTCATTTGCATGTGTGGGTTAGTGCGTGATGGAAGGAAATCTATTGTACAAGACCATAATGGTATAATGTATGCACCAAAGATTGCAAGTATTTCTCAAAAAGGGATAGAAGAAAATCAAGTTATTCATTTGCATATGTTAGAGTAATAACTCCGATGATACTATCCCATAAAAGCTTGTTTCTAATAGTACCATTCATATAGCATAAACATATTACTCTCGTTGTCTCAATTAATTATCATCCTATCTTCGCAATACATTTTTCTCTTTTCAATATATATGTATCTCTCTCCTCATTGTTCTCATATACATATCACCTTTCTCACCTCTCATTTAATTTTCTTGCTCAGATTAAAATGACAAGTAAATCAAGATGGAGTGAGTAATTGATTAATATTCTATTTGTTCATTTTTAATTGTCATTCTTACTAAGCATCGGAATTGCAAAAGTAATAAAGTAAATCATGGTGCTTCGGAAACGGGAAACACAGAGAAATGAAGAGTCATTCTATGCTCCATTTCCCAATATATTTCCACCTACTATTTCTTCCTGTTTGCCGAACGCTCCTCCGGCGAGCGAGGGTTCAGAGATCTTGCAATCTAAAATCTCCCGCCGACACACACCTCGTAGCCATGGCCTCGCCTACTCCTCGCAAACCGATCGCCGCCCTGGATGCATCCTCCTCCTCCTCCTCCGCCTTCCAGGTGACGCCGATGAAGAAGATCGTCGGTGTTCTGACCACCGGCACAGTAAAATTTACGTAATCGAAGGGAGTATCAGTGCGCTCTTTATATTCGAATAGCCTAATCTATGAAAAGACAGAGTTAGCCTGGGCCGCCGTTGAGGCATAATACTCTACGTACAGGAGAGGGCGAGATCAAATCGTATGAACTCAAAAACACGAGTACAACGTGGAAGAGTCTTGGTTCGATCCAAGAATCACAGTGGAATGACTTGAATTTAACTTGGCTTAACTTCACCCGTGTGCTAGCGCCCCTGGTGCCCCCTTTATATAGGGCCGGACCGGGGTAGGTGGCTTGGCGCCTACAGAACTGATGACCCCCTGACGGATAGAGCCACGACCTTCAGTTGGTTTGGTCCTCTGGCACCCGCTGGCGCCGGAATAGACGGTCGGCGTCCTTCGTTCATCCTTTTGTCCACCGTGAGGGGACAAAAGTTACTTTACCTCTTGGCTTTACCACCCAGCGGGCAACTTTACCTCCCGCCGGATTGCTTTACGTGCTTCTGGAATGCTTTACCTCCCTTGGTTGCTTTTCCTTGTGCTGTACGTTGTCAAGAATCTTTGTGTCCGTTAGGCCTGGCCGTTGGAGAGGTGGCCGGCCCTTGGATGGGCGGCCAAGTTTTGTTGTCGCCCAGTCCCGACCTTCGAGGGTCGGGACTGTGCTGGCGGTTCTGGCGCAGGTGCTGGAAACGGTTGGCCCTGGTCCATGAGATGGCCCATGTGTTAGTAGCAGATGTCGGCAACGGCTCCGACGATCGCACGGTTCCGCGGCCTCCACTTGGACGGCAGATATAACATCTGGGAATTGTAACCGCCAGTCGATCCGAACGGTCGGGTCGAATGATCAAACGGTCCAGAAAGCACGACGGTTCACACGGGCGCATCCGGTCGAAAGGACGTCCGTTAGGCATTAACTGCCCTGGCAGGAGTGCGCAGTTACGGCACTCGTCGGTGGAGGTTTCCAAAGTTTGCAGCGGGCCCACTTGTCGATGAGTGGGTATCGAGGCTCGTGGGTACCCGACGATTCGGGCGCCCATCATGACGGGCCGTCGCATCAACGCGGGGGTTTGAATAAAAGGCCTCCGCTGGCCTCCCATTCGTCCTTACTCGTTTCAAAATCCAAAAACGCACGAGCTCTTGCCTTCGTCTTCGTCACGCTTTGTCATCTCCTTTCTCTTGCTGCCGCTCGCATTTTCGTCCTTGTCGCCATGGCCGGTTCTCCTTGGAAGAGGCCGATCGTCACCGAGGGGGCCCTCGAGAACTACACAAAGGCCGGCATTCTCCCGTCGAGGGAGGTTGCGCGGTGGCGGCTGGCGATCGGGGAGCGCGCGCCGGTGCCGGGGCCCAACGAGGTGGTCTCCTTCGTCAACTTCCACGAGCGTGGGCTAGCGCTGCCCAGTTCGAACTTCTTCTGCGGGCTGCTGGCCTACTACGGCGTCCGCCTCCACGATCTCAACCCGAACGGGGTGTTGCAGGTCTCCGTCTCCGTCGTGCTGTGCGAGGCGTACCTCGGCATCGATCCGCACTTCAACCTGTGGAGGTACTTCTTCCGCGTCTCGCAACAGAAGGAGGGCAACGCTATCCGAAGCATTGGAGGCGCCGGAATTTGACTCTGCAACAACCAGGTGTCGGAGTACTTCGACGTTCCATTGAAGAAATCCTTGAAGGGGTGGCACAGGGGTTGGTTCTACCTCAACAATGCTGCCCCTGGCTTTCCGCCGTTCAGGGATGAGCCCGTCCGCGCGAGGCTCACCGTCGAGGAAGAAGAAGAACTCGACCTGCTGCTCCGACAGATCGAGGAGCTGCAGGAAGACGGCTTGAACGGCACCAAGCTCGTCGCATCCTTCGTCAAGCGCCATGTTCATCCTCTTCGCCTGCGTCCCCGACTCCTGTGCAACTACATCGGTCGGTTCGACGGCATGCGGGAGATGATTCGGTTCAAGCTGTCGGCGAACAGCCTGATCATGCGGCTGGGCCGGATCCTGGAGGGCGACGTGGTGACCGAGATGGCCGGCGGACCGGCCCCTCTAGACCTGGGACACCAGGCGGAAGACTGGTGAGTCGCATCACCTTCCTTATGTTGATCGTTGAGATAGTGTAGCTCAGTCGTTGTATTCTTAGGCTTATGTATGTGATTGTCGTAGGAGGGCATCCCTTCGTCTCACGCGTCGACTCCTGTCGTGGTTGTGGCTGCGGACGTGGCTGTGGGTCCGGCTGCTCCAAGCGCTGAGCTGGCCGCTGAAGGTGCGGAGCAGGTTGCTCCGGGCGCTGAGCTGGTGGCCCCGAGCGTTGGGCCGGTTGCTCCGGGTGTAGCTGCCGGGTCGGCTTCGTCGGTCGGGTTAGGGTGGTCGCCCTCTGTTCCTGTTATTGCTGCTGCCGCCCCTGCCGTAGCGGGGCTTTCTGCCGTCGTCGCGCTGGATGACTCCGATTCCTCGAACGACGTGCTGCTGAATGAGCGCATTCGCCGTTGGAGGGAGCGGAACGACGTGGCTGAGCCCTCTTCGAAGAGGGCTAGGACGGAGGTGATTGAATCCTTCGCCGGCCCCAGGCGCCTGCAGTCGCCGTCGCTGCGGGGCCAAGGATCGGACAGCCGGCGTCGAGCCGCAGCCTCTCGTTCTTGGTCCGAGTGTCGTGAGCGTAAGTCCCTGCATTTTTAGTTAACTCATCGTGTTTTACCTTAGTCTTCGATTGCCGTGGCGCGGGCCCATGTGGCGGGCTCTGTGTCTGAGGGAGAGACCGCAACCGTTGGGTCGACGCAGTCCGCTGCGCATTCGTCATCGTCGCCGACGCGAAGTGTGGCGGCCGTTGAGCCCGCAGTTGGTGGAGCCGCACCGCCTCCGCCCGAGCCAATCCCCGAGGAGAGGGAGGAGGCGGGTGAAGAGAGCACTTCCCTTCTCTGGACGTAGAGGCTGGGGAGGGCGAAGTCCGGCCCCGGATGTTGATGCTGGGGATGTCCAAGGGCAGCCCCTGAGCGCTGATGCCGGGGCTGCAGATGTTGATGCCGGGGAGGCGCAGGTGCGGCCCTCGGGCATCATCGCCGAAGCAGGTGGAGCCCAGCCCCGAGCACAAGTACCGAGGGGGTCCAGGAGCTGGGATCATCTCCCGTCGCGGGGGTGAAGGAGCCGACGCCACCATCGTCGCCAACGCCTGTTGCTGACGTGACAGAAGCGTAGGTGCAGGCACAGTCCCCAACCCAGGCGCTTCCTCGATCTGTCGAGGTGTCGGAGTCGTAGGCGATGATCTCCGGAGAGCCGGCGGGGCAGGCCTCTACTGTCGCCGAAGAAGAGTCGAGGGAGTCGGTGCAACCCCTGGCGCCGAGGGAGCCGACGCCGCCGATCAACATGGACCAGCAGGCGGCGCTAATTCCTGCTCCTGTTGCCTCGGATGAGGCGGTCAGAGAGGCCTAGGCCCATCTTGACAGCCAAGCGTCGGTGGCGAGCCACCTTGTCGTCGAGGCTCTCTCGCGCCTTAGTGGCGCGTCGGAGTACCTGTCTGAGTGCCGGGACCTCTTCTGAGATCCCTACACGCGGCAGTGCCGGGTAAGTTAAGATTTCTGTTGGATTAGCTTTTACGAACCTTACTTGGTTGCGATGTTGAGTGAAGGGTCTAATGCAGGAGACTCTCCGTCAGGCGACGGGTCACCCCTTGCAAGAGCCTCTCCAGGCTGAGGTCGACGCGCTGCGCGAAGAGCTGGTGAAGACCCGTGCTGACCTCGAGGAGGCCAGGAAGGTTGCTGCCGAGCAATGTTGCACTGCTGAGGTGGTCGAGCGCAGCTCCCAGATCTCCTTCGAGCAAGGCATCAAAACCCAGAGGGAGGTGGCCCGGCTGCGCATGGAGAAGTCCAAGCTCTCGAAAGAGCTCGTGTCCGCCAAGTTCGCCATCGTGCGTAAGTGTTCTTACCTTAGCGTCTTTTGGCTTGTTCGGTTGATCGACGCGTTGAAGTTTGCTGTGTTATGCAGAGTTCAAGCAGCAGATCGATCGATAGACTGCAGAGATGGAGGAGCTGCGGAACCAGAGACGCGCAGCTGAGGGAGCCCGTGAGTTGATAGAGGGCGCCCTCGCTCGATCCGAGGAGCTCTGCCGCCTTGCCTGGGACAGCCGAGACGCCTCGGATGCACGTGTCGCAATGGCCGAGGACGAGGTCAAGAAACACTCGACAGAGCTAGCAGGGTTGAGGGAGTCTTTGGCCGCCACCTTGGCGCGGGCGCGGGAGGCCCACGAGACGGCGGTGGCCTAGCTTCGACGGGAGCTGGCGGAGGAACATGTTGAAGCCGAAGCTGCGAGGAAGGATCGGGATGGTAAGTACTTACTTTGCTCGTCGACTTTTGAGGGTTGGGCCCTTAATGTTGCGCTTAATGCAGATGCGATCTGTGAGTTCCGGACACTACCGGGGGAGTTCGTTCCCTACTGCACCAAGTCTTCACCGACGCTCGTGACGGTTCCATCACCACGGTTCACGCGGTCTATGTGCTGTACTTGCTCCTTGGACTCATCAGCTCTGAGATGGTGGTGGCGCTGCGGGACGAGGTGGCACTGACTCTGGCGCACACCCGATCGCATTATCCCGGCGCCAACCTCGGGCGCATCTTCGAGGGATTCGCTGCTGGGACGTCGGAAACAAAGATGCTGAGGCTGCATGACGAAGTGAAGCCTCAGGCTCAGGACATCATCTCTGGCTACCACCAGAGGCCGAACTTCCTTCGGAAGCGCTTCGGGCACTTGCCTCCTCACGTGTAGTTATCTGTGTTGTTAGGGACTTGTTTCTAAATAATTTCCTGCAAAACAATGTGAACTTTCGTGTTCGTAGTTATGCAAGTCGCTATTTCTGACCCCTTCAGTGCTGTCGATAGTGTTTCACACTTAGCGTTTTTTCTAATCCGTTGGGCGTTGATTGAGCGACTGGGTTGGATATAGCTCGTAGAGTCGAGTGTCGGGCTCGATACAGCCGTAGAGCGTCACCAACGTCGGGTCCTCAATCATTAGCCGCGAGGAAAGACTTAAATGAAAGTGCTCATAGTACACTTCGGCACATCCGAGGGTCACCCATGAGCTAGGCACGGGTCGGGGGGTCGATCCCCGAGGAAACGAGAGCCACGGTGCTGTAGAAGTGATGAGGCGCGGAGCCTTGACGGAAAGCGAGGTGCAGAGCCTTGGAGAAAATGAGAAGGGCGGACGATCCGACTCTTAAACAGGGACACTAAGATTCTGTGAGCTGGGCACGGGTTGGGGGGTCGATCCTCGAGGAAACGAGAGAGGCACGGAGCCTTAGAAGTGACGAGGCGCGGAGCCTTGACGAAAAGCGAGGCGCAGAGCCTTAGAGAAAATGAGAAGGGCTGACGATCTGACCCTTAGACAGGGACACTGAGAGTAGGCCCCGGGCGACGAAGGGTGGACGGGCAGGCCATGCTTCGCCGTCCAAAATATTTAAGTTAATGAAAACGAGTTGTGCACAAAGAACTTAGCTAATTTTATTATGCGTGGAAATGACGCAAGTTCTCGATATTCCAGGCGTGGGCTAGTTCCTTGTCGCTTTTGGTTGCCACTAAGCGCCGGGCCTTAGGACTCGTTTTATTACATAAGATCTCTCCCAGGGTGGAAACAACTTGTGATGGTCGGTCTTGTCTTGCACCCTGAGGTCCCCGACGTTGAAGGCCCGACCCTTGACGTGCCGAGTGTGTAGTCGTCACAGGCTCTGTTGGTACTTGGCCGATCGTAGAATCGCCACGTCCCGTGCTTCGTTCAGGGCGTCTTACCGCGTCGCTTTCGACCTTTCTTCATCGTAGGCTCGGACCTTCGGGGAGTCGTAGTCGAGGTCGGTCGGTAGCACAGCTTCTGCTCCGAAGGTCATGAAGAAGGGGGTGAACCCCGCAGTTCTGTTGGAGGTTGTTCGCAAGCCTCACAACACGAACGGATGTTTCTTGACCCACCGCCTGGCCGCCTGCCTGACGGAGTCGTAGATCCGAGGCTTCAAGCCTTGAAGCACCATCCCATTGGCACGCTCGATCTGACCGTTAGTTTTTGGATGGGCGACGGAGGCGAAGTCGAGCTGGATGTGGTACTCGTCGCAGAATTGCTGAAAGACGTGCCCTGTAAACTGTGTACCGTTGTCCGTGATGATGGAGTGCGGGACCCCGAATCTGCAGATGATGTCGCGGATGAACTCCACGGCTCGGCCAAAGCTGATGTAGGGGACCGGCTTGGCCTCGATCCATTTGGTGAATTTGTCGACAGCACGAAAAGGTGGGTGAAGCCCCCGGGCACTGTTCGAAAAGGCCTAAGGATATCGAGCCCCCAAACCGCTAAGGGCCAAGTAATCGAGATCGTTTGGAGGTCTTGAGCCTGCAGGTGCGTCTGTCGGGCATAGAACTGGCAGGCTCTGCAGGAGCGTACGAGCTTCTCGACATTGGAGACCGATGTGGGCCAGTAAAACCCCTGGCGGAAAACTTTCCCGACCAGGGTCTTTGGCGCGGCGTGGTGCCCGCAAATTCCCGAGTGGATGTCGTTGAGGAGATGGAGGCCCTCTGCCTGAGAGATGCAGCATTGAATAACGCCGCTGGGGCTCCGTTTGTAGAGTTCATCGTCGATGAGGACATAAGCCTTGGCTTAGCGTGAAACCCACCAAGCCTCGGTGGCGTCGACGAGTGCTGTCTTAGAGGAAAGCGTAGATGTCTTGAAACCAGTCGGAGATGATGGCCATAACCTCAGCCCTAGGGGTCAACTGCCACCTCGACCTAGGGGTCGGCGGCATCATTTTTGAACTTGATAGTTGGATGGAGAGGACCTTGATGAAGACGTCCTCAGGGACTGGATCCCGCCTTGAGGCCATTCGGGCTAGAGTGTCGGCCGCTTCGTTGTCGTGGCGCAGAACGTGATGGAGCTCGAGTCCGTCGAACTTGTCTTCGAGCTTGCGAACTTCCTGACAGTAAGCCTGCATCTTGGGATCTCGGCAGCTTGATATCTTCATGACTTGGAGCAAAGCTTCGTACTCTGCAGCGTTGTTGGAGGCAGGAAAATAGATTTGCAGAACGTACCAGAACTTATCTCCCTTGGGAGAGATGAGGACGACACTAGCCCTCGAGCCCTTCAGCCGGCAAAGAGCCAATGTAGAACATAGTGCAATGCTCGAGGTCTGGGGGGTTTGGTGGTTCTTAAGCCTCAGTCCACTCGGCAATGAAATCGGTAAGGATCTGAGATTTGATGGCTTGCCGAGACACGTAGATGATGTTGTGGCCTATGAGCTCCATAGCCCATGTAGCGATGCGCCCGACCACGTCCTTGCCATTGATGATCTCCCCGAGTGAGAAGCTTGTCACCACTCGGATGGAGGGGCTGTCGAAGTAGTGACGGAGCTTGCGGCTGGTGATGAGAATGGTGTAGAGCAGCTTCTTCACCTGAGTGTAGGGAGTCTTGGCATCGGCCAATACCTCATTGATGAAGTAGACGGACCGTTGGACCTTCAGAGCACGGCCTTCCTCCGACCGCTTGACGACGAGGACGGTACTGACGACCTTCGTAGTTGCAGAAATATAGAGTAGCAGTGGCTCACCAGAGGTTGGAGCGGTCAGGACTGGTGGTGTAGATAACATAATCTTCAGTTGCTCGAATGCCTCCTGGACCTCGACGGTCCAAGTGAAACGGTCGGACTTTCGAAGGAGTCGGCAAAAAGGCATGGCCTTCTCACCCAGTCGAGAGATGAAACGGCTGAGTGCCGCCAAGCGCCCAGTGAGCTTCTGGACCCCTTTGACGTTGTTGATGGGCCCGAGGTTGCGGATGGCGGCGAACTTCTCGGGGTTGGCTTCGATGCCGCGCTCGAAGATGACGAACTCGAGAAGCTTGCCGAAGGGGACGCCAAAGTCGCACTTCTCGGTGTTGAGTTTGATGCGAAACTTTCGGAGGTGGGCGAAGGTTTTCTCCAGGTCTTCAATAAGGCCGGCAGCTTGCCGAGTCTTGATGACGATGTCGTCGACGTACACTTCTAGATTTCAACCTAGTTGGTCGTGGAAGCATTTCTGCATGCAGTGCGGATACTTGGCGTCAGCATTCTTTAGCCTGAACGGCATGGTGACGTAGCAGAACGAGCCAAACAGCGTGATGAAGGACGTAGCCGGCTGGTCAGAGCCGTGCATAGAAATCTGATGGTACCCGGAGTACGCATCAAAGAAGCTAAGCGTTTCGCAGCCGGCGGTGGAATCGTCCACCTGATCTATACGCGACAAAGGAAATAGATCCTTTGGGCATACTTTGTTGAGACTCGTGTAATTAATGCACATCCTCCATTTCTCATTCTTCTTCTTAACTATTATAGAGTTGGCCAGCACTTAGGGTGGCAGATCTCTTTGATAAACTTAGCATCTAGCAGCTTGGCGATCTTCTCTCCAATGGCACGACGCTTCTCATCGTCGAAGCGTCGGAGACGTTGCTTCACCGGTCGGGACCCGAGAAGGATGTTGAGATAGTACTCGGCGACCTCTTTCGAGATGCCCGGCATATCAGATGGTGCGCAGGCGAAGCCATCTTGATTCTGGACGAGAAAGTTGACGAGCGCGCTTTCCTATTTGTCGGAGAGGGCTGTACTGATCTTGGCCTTCTCGGTCGGGTCGATGTTGTCGAGGATGATCTCTTTGAAGTCGTTGGCGGGTTCGAAGGATATAGAGGTTGAAGGCTTGGAGTCGAGGGTTGCAGCCAACACATGAGATTTGCGGATCTTTTCGAGTTGAGCTGATCCTGTGACGGCGACGGACAGCTCATAGCTCTCCTGCTCGCAGGAGAGAGCATGCTTGAAGCGGGACGTCACAGTGATGACTCCCTTGGACCTCGGCATCTTGAGTTTGAGGTAGATGTAGTTGGCGACAGCCATGAACATGGCGTAGGCGGGTCGGTTGAGGATCACGCGATAGGCGCCGGAGAAGTTGACCACTTCGAAGGTGAGCTTCTCTGTCCTTAAGTTGTCGCGGTCGTCGAAGGTGACTGGCAAGGTGATCCGACCCAGAGGCAATGCATTGCCCCCAGGGATGACGCCATGAAAAGGTACGTGGCTCGGGCGGAGGTCAGACTCCGAGAGCTTCATGGCCTTGAAGGTGTTGATGTAGAGGATGTTGAGCGCGCTGCCGCCGTCCATGAAGATCTTGGTCAGGCACGTGGTGCCGATGATCGGATCGAGCACCAGAGGCAGGCGCCCCGGCTGAGGGATGTAGTCAGAGTGGTTGGACCTGTCGAATGTGATTGGAGCCTCCGACCACTTGAGGGCACAGCAGGGTCAGTAAGATTGACCTACCGCCATGTCTACTTCTGGTGGCGCCGTGACTCATAAGCCACTGGCCCGCCGAAGATCATTAGGCAGTCCTTCGGCTCGGGAAGGCATTGTCGGTGTTGCCCTCGGCTTCCTTCGCAGGACGGTCAGGGTTTTGAGGTTGGCGGGAGTTGGGTCAGAAATGACCTCTGTAGAACACCTGCATCAGGTGGCAGTCCTTCAAGGTGTGCTTGACGGGGGTCGTATAGTTGGTGCAGAGTTTGTCGAGCATCTTTTTGAAGTGGTCGCTGTGGTTGACCGGATTCTTTGCTGGAGGTCGGGGTTGTCGCTCGGTGACGCTCACAAACTCTTCGTCGTGCCGACGGTTCTTCTGCTTCTTGCTGCTCGAGCTGCCTCTCGCCCGGTCGTCCCTGCGGTCGGAGCGTCGGTCGAAGCGGTTGTCGTTCTTACGGTCGGCCTTGGACTTCTCCTTGTCCATGGTCCGGTCCCATCAAAGTTGGCTTGTACAGCCTCCTCTCTGGTGGCGAAGGTGGTAGCGATGTTGAGAAGAGTGCACGACATCCGAGGGTTTTTACATCCCAGCTTATGGATGAGCGCCTTGGATGTCGTGCTGCAGGTGAAGGCATTGATGACGTTGGCGTCGCTCACATTGGGCAGCTCGTTTCGCTTGCGCGAAAAACGCTGGATGTATTCACAGAGCGATTCGTCGGGGTTCTGCTTGCAGTTCCTTAGGTCCCAGGAGTTGCCCGGGAGCGTGTAGGTTCTTTGGATGTTGCCGACAAAAACGCGACGGAGGTCGGCCCAGTCGTGGCTGCTGTCTCTGGAAAGGTGCTCGGGCCACCCCTGGCCGAGTCGGACAGGAAGAGTGGCAGGTACTGGATGGCGAATAGGTCGTCAGCGCCCCTGGCTCCGCATGCAGGACAATAGTGCTCGAGCCAATGGGCAGGGTTCGTCTCACCAGTGTATCTGACGATGTTGGTCGGAGCGCAGAATCTTTGCGAAAAAGGTGCTCTCTGGATTTGGGACCCGAACGCTCGGGGCCCGACCTCATCTGGGCTGAGGCTCCAGATGTGGTTGTAGCTGCGTCGACGGTCGCGACGGCCGAGAGAGCCTGGACTCGGCGTAGCGCTCGCTTCTGGCCTGCTTCCGTGCCTCGATCGTGTGATGAGCGTCACGATGCTCCCCGAGGCGTCGGCGAACGTTGTCAGCCGGTGGATAGGGATTCTGCGCCTCGGTCCGACCGCAACAGTTGTCGCGGACCGGACTTCGTTGGTTGGCGCTTGGCTGGTGAGAGCAGTGCTCCTCAGAGTGCTGTCAAAGCGATGGTTCAGGGTGTTGAAGCGCACTGTCGAGGTAGAGCGTAGATGATCGTAGGTTTCTTTGAGCATGGAGTTGTCGGGCATGGCAGACTCGTGGAGGACGTAAGCCGCCGCCGCCAGGTTCTTGTATGGCGTGTCGAAGACGGGCGTACCGCTGTCTATTATCTGCTGATAAGTGGAACGAGCGCGGCCTCGAGCGCCACCGCTCGTCGTAGCGGCATCATTACCCTGAGCATCACCCTCGGCTGCAGATTTGCGTCAGAGGGCATCTTCGACGATGGAAAGAGCGCGACGATGTGGAGAAGGGTCGTCATCGAGGCCTTTGCTGGGAGTAGGGTTCTCCGCGGCTTTGGGAGCGTTCAACATGAAACACTCCCGGGCCGAGTCATGGCCTAGCACATCGTCAGGAAGACGATGATGAGGCGAACGACGACGAGGCGAGCGCCGCTTGTGTGGAGCCTAAAGATAAAGCTCACCGCCGTTGTTAGCGACGAAATCCAGGCTCCCAAAGAGAAGGCCTGGCCGACAGCGAAAACGGGGATGTTCCTCGATTGACCATCACGAGCGATGGCAACCGCAAAACTCCCAAAATGCAGGTGAGAGATCGAAGTCTCTCATATCAAGGCAAAAATCGAATCCATCGAAAAGCGAAGCAAAAACGGACCACGAAAAACCCGTTCTTGGCGCACCAACTGTCGGTGTTCTGACCACCGGCACAGATAAATTTACGTAATCGGAGAGAGTATCAGTGCGCTCTTCGTATTCAAATGGCCTATTCTACGAAAAGACTCGAGAGTTAGCCTGGTTCGGGCCGCCGTTGAGGCGTAATACCCTATGTCCAGGAGAGGGCAAGATTAAATCGTATGAACTCAAGAACACGAGTACAATGCGGAAGGGTCTTGGTTCGATCCAAGAACCTTAGCGTGCGTGGGTGGATGTGGTTACAGTGAAATGACTTGAATCTAACTTGGCTTAACTTCACCCGTGTGCTAGTGCCTCTGGTGCCCCCTTTATATAGGGCTGGACCGGGGTAGGTGGCTTGGCGCCTACGAAACTGATGACCTCCCTGATGGGTGGGGCCATGGTCTTCGGTTAGTTTGGTCTTCTGACGCCCGCTGACGCCAAGCAGACGGTCGGCGTTCTCTGTTCATCCTTTTGTCCACCGCAGGGGGACAAAAATTACTTTACCGCTTGGCTTTACCGCCTAGCGGGCAACTTTATCTCCTGTCGGATTGCTTTACGTGCTTCTAGAATGCTTTACCTCTCGAGCCTGGTTGCTTTTCCTCCTGCTGTATCAGGAATCTCTGCGTCCGTCAAGCCTGGCCGTTAGAGAGGTGGCCGGCCCTCGGATGGGCGGCCGTGTTTTGTCGTCGCCCAGTCTCGGCCTTCGGGGGTCAGGACTGTGCTGGCGGTTTTGGCGCAAGTGCTGGAAACGGTTGGCTCTGATTCTCGACCCCTGAGGGTCGGGCCGTCTTCTTCGATCCGGTTGAGTCTTTTGTTGACTATAGATGGGCCATGGGCCGTAGTTTGTAGATGGGCCTTCACGTAGAGACCGGGTTCGTAAGTACCCGAGGTATACTATCCCGACAAAGATGAAGTAGGCTGCGATAGAGGACGCTGCCGCGAAGCCCCCACCGACGGCATCGGCACACGAGACGGCGGATGTTGGTGCTACTAAAGCTGAGGAGGAGGAGGAGGAGGATGACGATGACGAGGAGGAAGAAGAGGAGGACGAGGACGAGGAGGAGGAAGAGTACGATGCGGAGAAGCAGCTCAAGGAGAAGAGCGAGAAGTACAGCTTCCTCTGGCCGACGGTGCAGGAGATGGAAGAACAGGACCCCAACCTCTTCAAGGATCTCATGAAGGAGGTGGACGAGTTCACGAAGGATTCTGACGATCCATGATCACTGGTCGATTTCCTATGCTTCTGAACCTAGAGAAGGAGGGCAAAGTAAAAATCAGTAGTTGCCGCAGTGGTCGCTGGTCTCAATGAGTGGTAGTGGTCCCTTATCTCGTTAGTCCTTTTCTTTATGGTGTTGGCATCCTACTAGGTTAAAACGGAGAATGAGTTGGGAGGACTCGCGTGTGTACTGTCGAATGACTCTATGATCCTAAGAAACTAAGACTTTCCTATATAATGTCGTATCTGGTAAAATTTTAAGTAGTCACCTGGTTATCTATTCTGTTTCTGTCGTCAATTGATTGTGGTTTATATTTTGGTTGTGCTAGTTGGCATTCACTCATATTTTTATTGATTCCTAATCATAATCTGGATTACATATTTTATTGAACTTATGTACATGATGAAACAGGTCAAACACGCATCTATAGTCGTTTTTCATCGTACGTAGTCTAGTTTTTGTGAGGACATCTATGAGCAACAGGAAATTGAAAGTGTTTCGGTGATGTTTTTTTCTGTGATATGTGAAGGTGCTTTATTTTGAATGGTTTCAACTCCCTGCATCTGTGAAACATCATGCGTGATCTTGTTCCAGTTCCAGCTGCTACTTTTAGGCCATTTGCAGCAAGCATGTTTACGAATTCTTGTGGTACAGTTGACAATCTATTGAAATAATGTTCAGATTGAATTGCCTGTTTGGTGCACTGTGGCATGGTATTCTCCCATTTTGCCCAGGCGCAGCTGATGTAGTCATCTGGGGGCGCTGTTGCCTCAACTGATAGATTGCATGCCTAGTTCCATCTCTTTAGCATTCAAATCATCGCAGTAGCTGTTGAAACAAGAACAAGGTGCATATTCTATTGTTCCAGTTGAATGAGTGATCCATTGTTCATGAATAGGGGTGATAAAAGAGCTCGATCTGCGGATCCTTACACAATTTTTCTCAGTCTTTATTAAATTTTAGTTCAAAAATAATAAAAATTAAACCTGATCCCAATCTGATTCAACCCTCACTATTTTTCTTCACCCGAATCATGGATCGTGGTGCGCCCGACATGCTTTCCCTCCCAAGGATGGTTGTCCCTGGATCTATGGTTCAGATTTCGAGACAGGCAGATCATAGATTTTTTTTCTAAAACCTTTTCTAAAAAAAAGATAAATGAATGAAGTTTTAGCAACAATATCGAGGGTTATTCCTTAATCAATCAGTATAGAATAGACTTTTGCTATATTCTCTTGATATAATTCTAGCACTAGGGTCATACTCTGCCTTGTACACATTGAAATCGATATGCCATAGCATGGATCTCACTCGACGCTAATCTCTCATTCAACCGAAAGTAATAAAATCCGCTACATCAGCTGTTGGCTGTTGCGAGTTGCGACAAGCATATAATTCACAACCAAAGTTACCTTTGACTGAATGTTCCGTCAAATACAACACATTAGAGATAAATCTATCAGATTAAACAGGCGAAAAACAGTGTAATTGTCAGTTGTGTTGAAATGCTTTGCATCCTCTTTAATCGGAGTCTCTGTGTTCAACATGACATCTCAAGCAATTATCAAAATCAGTTACATCAAGTACTGTCAAAACGTACTTGTTAATTCTGAATTCTCTAAAAAATGCAACAAAAGATAATACAGGTTACAGGGATTTGGCACACATCTGACTAGCCATGCACATTACCTTCCACTTCCAGGTGCATGAAAGGCTATTTCTATGCAATCACTGGTTTCAATATGCGAGTTGACCTCTCCGTGGGCTACAAAATTTTGTCCACCTTTTGAGGTGGCGATAAATTATAAAATGACATGCTGGCCTTATCCCTAATGAACAGAAGCATGCCTTATTGATCAGTCACTTGTTCCATACAACAGCATCAGTATTGTGTATCCTTATGCCACTCAAAATATAACCACCAAATGCATTCATTTGCATGTGTGGGTGCGTTCGAGATGGAAGGACCTGTATTACATAAACTATTTGTTAAAAGAGATGGAGGCATATTAAATTGCAAGAGAGTTTTCATCAAGATTCTACGTCATTCTGGGCTATAGCTTCGATTATGATAACATCCTAAAATTTGTTTCCGTATTTTCCTATGCAGAAAGAGTAATAATCGCACCATAACTTCAGTGATTATACTACAAATAAGCAAATGATAAGAAATCTCTCAAAGTAAAAAGTGAAGCTATATCTGATCTAATTTGTTCATTGTAAATGTACCTGATATTCACGAAGCCAAGGTTCAGAGATTTGCAATCCTATAGCCATCTTTGATACTTGTAAGCTGTGCATGCACGTCGCAAGAGGCTGTATGTACATATAAGAGGAAAGAAGTTAGCAACACAAACCACAATTAATATAAGAGGACAAAAATTGGGACAGCTAACAGCTAAACAAGATTGTTTTTCTGCCACAAGTAATAATTTCTGACAACGAAAGGATTATAGGTAAGCTCACTAGTAAGAACTTGAATATAAATTCAACTAAAAGTTCTAGGCACATATTCAATAATCAGAGGTTAGGACTTCGCATGCTTCTGCACCAAGTATGTACCTGAAGATACTGATGATAAATAGCAAATGGAGCTGAATAAGATAATAGTGGAAGCAGATCAGCAACCATACTTTCAACCTCATGGCCCGGGGCAGCAACTATCAAGCTGCATTAAGAAAACATCACATTAATAGGAATGTTTAATACAATATCAGAACAGCTTTTTTATTTACAGTTTCTATTACCTGCTAAAGCCATGTTCTTTCCAATATTTCACTTTCTCCAGTGATGGTGGCTTTCCAGGTTTAAGTGATTTAGAAGCTATTGAACCATCATCAATACCCTTGTTATCTACAGATCAGTGTAGAACTCAGAGATCAAAACTCCACTTCATTAGAAACTTCTTAGCATAGCTTCATCATCAGCTTACCTAACGAAGAGGTCTCATTCTGAACGAGATGATCCTCCTCCAAAGGAGGTTCAGAGACCTCCATATCAGCTGGTTTCTCTGCTGACAAAACTGGCTTATTCTCTGACACTGCTGTGCCACTTTGTGCCAGAGATGACTCTGTATCCTCAGTTGACACTACAATAGCTTCGGTCACCTCTTCCTGACCGCTACCGTTGAGAACAGAAGAGGTATTGCAAGAATTTTGAAATGAACATAGGTCACTAAGTGGTGCCTGGACGATCCTGAACGGAAAGTTAATCATAAATTTTCAGGCACGGTGTAACTTACAGATCACTTTTAATAGCATGCATCTTTATATTTTTTTTAAAAGATAGCATAATGGACCCAAAAAAGCAGATGACGGTACAAAAATGGATGGTGACACAAGAATTTGAAACATATACAGTTGGATTGAACAGGTAGCCCATATCAGATTCTTTAATGAATTCAAACTATCAATTTCTCAAATTCTCAGTTCAAATGAACTGATCTGTAACTTGACATTTCATTTGCTCCAAGTGACTCATTGTCAGATTTTTGATTGAAAAATGTTATTAACTTGATTACATGTAACTTTGCCATAAGGCCCATAACTAAACTGTTCCCAAAAATTCTCAAATTTATAATCCCTTTCTGCAATGAAAAGTTATGTGCCAAAAGAAATACCTGCTGGCCATATCACCACTTAAATTGTACATTCTTATAATATCGATGGAGCTGGGTGCTTTACCAAGATATGTGCTACAAACATATCCTGTACCTGTAAGTGTATTGAACAGATGTTATGAAGAATTTAATGAATTCACATAAAAGATGCATTATGATGGACCGGCCAAGAAAATGCAAAATCCTTTAATTTAACATCTAAAAAAACTTTATGAATAAAAGTTGGCACTTGACTCGATCGCAACAACCAGCATGATACATAAGGATGAAATGCCCCAGCTCTTGTTATTAGCTAACTTCCCATCCCATATAAGCATAAATTACCCTATCATATATACATACAAAAGTGAGTATTTGTCAAACATAACTCTCTAAAACATAGTGTGTTTTATGAAAAAGTGAAAATCTAGTGCATGGGTTTTAAGATCCAATAGGCGTTGCATTGATTATAAGCATATTGTAAGCTTATAGGAGTATAGGACCACAATATGCTTTAACTAACTCCAAACCAGCTATGAGCCACCAAAGCTGGAGACAGCCAAATGAACATAAAGATACTAAGGTACACGATATTAATAGTACATGATACAGATAGACAGTGTACCTCCTAATCGTTCAGAAACAGCTCCTACAACTAAACCTCCAGCCATATCAACCACGAGCACATCTGAATATGGACCAATATTTGCCATAGACAACAAGAGTGACAGTGTGTCAACTCGCATAAACCTAGGAATCAAAGAAAAAAGAAGCACAAAGTAACAGTTAATATCAAGGTACAAATCAAGCCCCAACAAAACCCAGAAAATTTCAATATGAACAAGACTAAAATAACAGGTGCTAATGAAGAAAGAAAAACATTTACCCTATTCGAGCAGGACTTTTCTTGAAATATGTTTCACAAATGCTGCAAAAAGAAAAGAAAAAAAACCATAAAATTGTACTAGCCATCAAGATAAATAAAAGGTGTTACTCGCAAACTGTGCTAACTCAATATATAAGGAGTTGCATGGCATCATGATGGGTAACCTTGGCGCGGTGGTAAAGTTGTTGCCTTGTGACCACAAGGTCATGTGTTCGAGTCCAGGAAACAGCCTCTTACAGAAATGTAGGGACAGGCTGCAAACAAAAGACCCTAAGTGGTCGGACCCTTCCACGGACACTACGCAAGCGGGAGCTATGTGCACCAGGCTGCCCTTTTTTTTTTTCCATTGTGCATCACGCGTGCTAAAGAATTACTACAAAAGGTATACTACCATTGTATTAGGACTCCTTTTGATTGTAACCTGTTCCCCTTCCCACATCAGAACTTTGCGTCAAATTAAAAAAAAAATTACACATAACACTTTCTAAAATAGAGACCACGGATGTCAAAGAACCAAAACCAAAACCAAAATTCCCTATTTGGTTTCTATCCAGGGTTCAATTCCATTTTGTAATTTCTAGTATATAGTATAAAATTGATTACATTAATGGTAGTAAATAAAATATCATCATGTCCCTTATCTGTTAGACAAAATATGGAGAAGCTAAGAGTACCAAAAGAATGGTTTCATAATGGGGTAAATTCCTTATTAGCCATCGGAAAAACTTGTGGTTCCTTATTAGCCACTCAAAATTTTGAATTTCCTTATCAACCACTAATGTTAACTTTCTTTCCTTATTCGCCACTCTTATACTTTTGGGGACTTGAAAAAGGCCTTTCTGCCCTTTTTCCAATTTTTCCTAAATTTTATCATTACTCATTTTAGTGGATATTGTTTGGTTTTGGGGCATCTAAAATTTCACAAGGGAAAAATTTTAAAATTTAATTTGAACCATTTTAAATTGATTCCTATAACATTCACTAAAATAGGCAATGAGAAAACTTAGTAAAAAAATGATTGAGGGGCAAACAAGTCTTTTTCAAGCCTCTAAATGTATAAGAGTGGCGAATAAGGAAAGAAAGTTAATATTAGTGGTTGATAAGGAAATTCAAAATTTTGAGTGGCTAATAAGGAATCAAAAGTTTTTCCGATGGCTAATAAGGAATTGACCCTTAATAATAATATCTGGTTGCATACATGAATGCATGATAGCAGTACAGTTACGTGAATTCTTGATATTATATATCTCCCACGAAGACTTGGCATATTTTGATAATTCACAGAAAAGTGACAGAAACGTACCTTCGAGCGGTGGGGCGCCGCAGAAGAACTTTAGGTGCATATTTCTTTTGTTTTTTCAACTTATATTTCTCCTGTAGCCAAAACAATTCAATCAAATAAATCCTCAAAACTCTTCAAACCTCTAGAGAGCACAGAAAATACAGTTCACAAATTCTCCGACTAACTTGTGAAAAAACAGTCTTCTTTCCAAATGTGGAGCTATTTGCTATCAGAGCTTCCACAATCTCTTCCCCAGTTGCACCATCCCTGTTTTGAGAAGAAAATTGCGAGTTTGGATACAAAATCATAGAGAACAGAGATCGAAGCATAGTTTCCCAACATATAATCAAATATGCTAAAAATCTCGCCTCTTCATCGCTTCTATGTCCTCGCTAGATAAATTTTGAGCAGTATTATTATCAACCAGGGACCTATTGTCCCTGGTTTCATCCTCTGCTTGGCCATCAGCACCATCATGCGTGCTACCATCTGGAAGATTGACGACGAATGGGAGTCAATATTACAGCTATCAAATAACCAGTAGCATTGGAAGGGATGTGCAATGATTAAGTAACTCGTGAATAATAACATCTTTCTATCACTGCTTCGTTGACATCTACAAACTTATAATTCAAAAGATTGAAATTTCAGCAAAGTGTTTAAAACCTTGGGTCTGAAAGATGTACATACTCCCTAGTTAGAAGCTAGAATTTTCCAAATTCTATATGTCGTGTACGAATTACAAGCCCAATGCTTTAGCTAACCTCGACGTGATGAGGCGTCGGTGCAGGGGACGACGAGGCCGTCGGGGCCGACGCTAAAGAGGGAGCCAAAGGGGCGCCCCACGAGCGGCTGCAGCGAGCATGTCTTGTTCCCGATCTTCACCGTCCTGCGGCCACACCAAAAAAGAGGAGGAGGCGCGTGAGCGGATCTAGTAGATAAGCTAGAATGAAGAGGAGGAGGAGGAGGAAGGGGGAGATGGTACGTACGCTGCGGGCGTGAGGCGGAAGAAGGCGAGGCGGTCGCCGTCGTTGATGTCCAGTAGGACGCTGCAACCCTCCCACGCCTCCCGGGGAATCGCCGGCGGCGGCGGTTGCGGCGCCTCCATTGGAGTCGGCAGAGGCAGATGCGGCGGGTGTTGGGGTCTTGGGGAACGAGCGAAACGAATCGACGAGGGTTTAAGAAGCGGGTCAGATTGCACTCCAAATCGGAAGACAAGGCTCATTCGGATCGGGTCGAAGAAGACCTGTCTGCTATCGGGCGCGCGCCAGGTACGAAACGAAACAGCCTTTGGGCTTTGTGGCATGGCTTTGTTTCCATGTTTTTTTTTTTTTAAAAAAAAAAGCTTTGTTTCCCTGTGAGTATGTAACCGAAACAAACAGCACCTGAATGGTAGACTTTCTCACTCGCTACCGGAAACTATTCTCAACTGGTCCTAATGCCTGTGTTAATGCTATAGTCTAAAAATATATTAACTAAAAAAATTTATACTTAAAATAATAATATTTTAATTTAGTTTTTATCATTCTTTGTTTCAAGGTAAAAAAATACATCATCAAAAAGGTAAAAGTTACATCTTAATTTGTTTAGTAAAACTTTAGACAACCACATCAGCTATTTGTGATGCCATCATGATCATATGCAATGTCCTCATTCTTTGTTGACCTCTAAATTTCTGTGCTTGAATCATAATCAAATTTCTCAACAGGTTCAATGTCCAGAAAACAAATCAAGGAAGAAAATATAAAATAACACTGGTGGCACATAGCCATGGAAATCAGTAAATCTGGAAGAAAAGTTTTAGTTTTCACAACTTAGCATAGCAAACAAACATTGACCACATCATCATGCGCAGGGTTCGCAAAACCGCGGTTTACCGCATGGTTTTCGTGAAAACCGTCCAAACCGCTTCGGTCCGGTTTGGATGGTTTAGTGATTTTCAAATTCAATTTTTTTTTGAATTTTAAAAATTTGTTAGATTTCAAAATAAAAAATATGTAAAAAAATTAGATGAAAAATGCAACTTCATGGTTGAATCAGTTTTTAAAAATATTTTGATTTTGATGCCAAAAAATTCGAGGAAAATTAGATGAAAAATATATAAGTAAACCTTATCTTCACTCACGTGTCCACAACAACTCTATCGGCTCTCCTTTCTCCGTCCGCCCACTGCGACCGCGCGTCCGCCGCCCCACCGCGCCGTTCGCCGCCCGCACG
>BCLF01000057.1:1210625-1220882 GCA_001602275.1 Zoysia japonica | reverse complement strand
TAATATTTTGACATATTATTCAGTAGTATACGGTCAATATTTAGAGTATTTTAGCATATTTGATAAATTTTAATATAATTTATATAAATTTTCATGAATGTATTAAGTTATGGATGAAAACAGAGAGAGATACAATGATCATTTGCTATTTTATTTGAATTTTTTTCTTATTTTCTTTAATTATTTTTTGGTACTGAAGCTAATAGTGTTAAAAGTAGAGCTAAACAGATTGTTCGTTTCGAATAGTAAGGGTAAAATTAGAAACCTTAAAAAATTGAGGTAAAATCATAATTGAGCTTTAAAGTAGGTGTGAAAACACAATTGTCTTTAATTTTGCTTCCTTTTATGCCATGAGAACCGTTTACTCATAACCAAAAATGCACATCTAATTTGGATTCTTATATACATTGCATGAATTTATATTTTTCAGTGTTTATGATTAAAAAAATTTGCAGAGACTAAAATACACTATTTTCTCAATATAACTTCTGCATTGAGTATTTTAATCATAATTTATATTTTTAATCATGAATATATGAAAAATATAAATTCGTAAAATGTATAAGTAATATGTTTGATAGATTTTCTGTTATCCTAGCTTGATATTTGTTTTTAGCTAGAAGTAAGTGATGATTATGGCACAAAAGGAAAGCAAAATTAAATCTAGCGGAGGCCCTCGGCTACGGTTGGCTCTGCTCGTCGTCCCCACAGGCGCTTTTGACTTCCTCCTCGGCACCAAGGGCATTTGCCGCCACTGGGGATCCTGGCGATCTCCGATGCCCTGCAACAAAGGTTTTTCTTTTCTTTTTATATTCCTAATATACGAAATCGCGCTTCTGAACTGCCTCTTAATTTCTGGTATCACCATGCTGCATTTTCCTCACTGTAATTTTTTGTTGGCCTCATAGATCAGGAAAAGAGAATGAATGTCTAGTTGCTCGACAACACCTCATATTTACTATCACTTTTCTGATAGAGAAGAATAAATCACTTATATGATTTACTTGTATCTACAGAACATCTTACATTATTAAATTAACATAAGTCTTCTTGTCCTGAAGATATGTAATTTTTCTCAAATTCTGGAGTCTTGCAGCTACAAATGTGGTTGCTAAACTGCTTCAAGTTCGACAGGAAGTGGATCACTCCCAGAAATAATTATATCAAAATTCCTGGGAGCCTTTTCGGTGCGGTGTCATAGCTGTTTATGATCGTGAAGTGCAAAATATCAGAGTCATATGTGGTCAGTATCCATTGCAGGAAAAACTGTTCGGGGGTTGCTCTGAAGAATCTCTATTTTTCTGGTTGTTACGGTCTTCTTTTTCTTTGACTAGGACTCTCACACGTCACACGTGGTTCAATATCGGAAAGTATAGCATAGTCTTTGTAAATGTTCAAATCTAACCATTAAGTTGCTTACCTGTTAATGTGTCATAAATAGCTGTCATTTTGACTGGCATTGCATGGTCTGTTTATTAAGACGGCTTAGTTATTGATGTGGTAACTTCTCCTAAAGCACATAGCTGACCTGCACCTCCATACTGCAGGTTTGAAATCTCATAATAAGCACTACACTGCTGAACAAAGGAGCAGGATAAACTTTTCGTTGTGTAAGTACTGAATTATGTCAGAGTGCTGAAACTTCTGTATTTAAAACAAGGCTATGTGCTATAAGAAGGGGCCTGGGAACACAAATATTTAATTAAAGTCTCCTCCAAATTCGAATATTTGATCAATACTAATAGGAACATGGAAATCAAAGAATTAACGGAAGACACACTGCATGATTCAGGCTGCTTTGAGAAGATTATCATCTGGTGATGGCTCAATAAACAACGACTTGAGAGTCAGTCAAGTCACTGATGGCAAAAGGAGCTCTGAAGGTCAAACGTGAAACACCATGTGCGTGGACTATGGACTGGAATCCAAAGTTTGCATGACTCAAACTAGTATTTAGCACATCCATGCTTCACTGAGACATTCCATGCCATATCTTCCTAGGCGAGGCACAGGATGGAGCTTCTCCTTTCCGCTGTCGTCGGTGAGCTTACCACTAGATCCATTAATTATTTTGTCAGTAGAAGATCCAAGCCACAGGAGCTGGATGTGGAGGATCACCTACGCAGGATTGTGCTCCGGTCACAAATCATCATCGATGAGGCCATGGGACGACACATCACAAACCAAGCTTTGCTTGAACAGCTGGAAGGGTTGAAAGAAGCCATGTTCCGAAGCTATTATACGCTTGACACATTCAGGAACCAACCTCACGACAAGGAGTACAGAAAAGATCATGCTGTGAGTCACTCCTTGTCCCTGTCCAAATTAAATTATCTGAAATGTTTATGTTCCCCCAGTAGAAACATAGAGATTTTGGACCAATTGCAGAAGTCACTCCATGATTTGAGCTCCAAGATTCTTGATGTGGAGGAGCTGGTAATGCTCTTGATGAGCTACCCTCGCCTTACCCGCCAGCCTTATAGCATGTATATCCTGCTCGAGAATTGCATGTTTGGTCGCCATACGGAAGCTGAACTTGCCATTAAATTCCTGCTGCACACTAAACCTCATAGTTCTAAAGAATTAGAGGTCTTGCCAATAGTTGGTCCAGGCAGAGTCGGCAAGAGCACCCTTGTCGCTCACGTTTGCAAGGATCCAAGGGTTACTGATCATTTCTCAAAAATCTTGTTCTTGCGATACCATGATTTAATAGATCACAAGCTAGCTTCTTCCAAAAATGGATGGGCAATAGAACATCAAAATTCCATGTCAAACTCGGATGGAGACAGAAGATTGCTAGTTATTGTGGAGTTAGAAGGGGATCTCGATGAAGATTTATGGGATAAAATGTATTTCGTTTCCAAAAGGTGCCTTCCAAGCGGCAGCAAAATCATGATCACAAGCCGATCTGACAAGATTGTAAAATTTGGAACAACACGGGCTCTTACTCTGAAGTATCTTTCCCATGAGGCATACTGGTACTTCTTCAAGACACTTACATTTGGAAGCACAGATCCTGAGCTGCACCCGAGGCATGTGCACCTGGCCATGGAGATTGCCAGGATGCTAAACGGTTCCCTTGTTGCAGGAAGTGTCACTGCGCGTTTTCTGAGGGACAACTTTGATATAAAATTTTGGCATAAGCTTCTGGCCTTCTATAAACTGTTCATCCAGAAGGATCTCTCTGAATCAGGTGAGCTTCCATTTGATCGTCTAAACCAAAGTAAGCCTGCACATCTCGGGAGAATGGATGCACCATACGAAGATTTAGTTGTTTCTCGTCAGTATGAGTGCTCTTCAGAAGAGGACATTCCACGGATAAAAATTCTAGATGTAATGTATGGAAATGTTAAGCATCAGGGCAAATTTGAGGCCCTAGTATGGAGGTCTCAGATACCCCCTTACAATAGCTACATCTATACTTGTGAGATTCGAAAGCCAAGAACTACAGCAACCAAGAGGAAGCGTCCGATGAAAAATGGAGTCACAGTTTGATAATTTTGTCTTTATGAAGCTTAATGTCGTGGGATGGTATCTGAGTATGTTTTGATTGGGCACGTTTGGTTACAGCATAGTAATGATACATGATGTCATAGCTTACAACCTTGTGAACCTGGCAAGCTGTACACCTTGTCATTTGTAAAGTGTTTAGTGTTACCAGAAAATATCTTCCATAATAATAAAGAAATAACGTGACTCTAAAGTATATATTTTCATAAGATTTATTGAATGGCTTTATATTGTTTTGTTTTTAGGTAGCAGCCACAGAATCTGGACGTTAACGCTTGTATTTTTCTGTTTCTGTTCAACACTACACATCATTTTCCTTGCTGTAATTTTTTGTTGGCTTCATAGAGCAGAAAAAGAAAATGAATATCTAATTGCACCATAACACCCTAGAATACTATATCTACTTCCTCGATAGAGAAAAATAAATCATTGATATGATTTACATTTTTTAGATAATGGAAAAGTATACCCGCCTCTGCGTTACCGCACACAACATTTCAAAACTTACAATAAATCAACTTCAAAGTTGATAAATGAAAGAAAAACAAATTAAGCATGACAGAAAATTATACATTATTAAACTAGCGTAAGATCTTCCTGTTCCGATGATGTGTTTTATTCAAGTTCTAGAGTCTTGTAATTACAAATATGACTGTTATGGTGGAAAATCTGGTTTCTAAACTGCCTCAAATTCGACATGAAGTGGAACACTCCCAGAAATAATTCTATCAAAATTCTTTTGAACCTTTTTGGTGTGGAGTCATATCTGATCATGATTGTGAATTGCAATATATCGGAGTAATGTATGGTCAGTATCCATCAAAGAAAAAATTGCTAGGTGTCGCTCTGAAGAATCTCTCTTTTTCTACTTTTATACAGAGTTATTTTCCTTTGATTGGGACACACGTGGTTGAATATTAGAAAGTATAGCGTAATCTTTGTAGATGTGGTTCAAATCTAACAATTAATTTGCAACCTTTTAATATGTCACAAATCGCTATCATTTTGACTGGCACAACCGCACAATATGCCCTGTTGATTAAGACGGCATAGTTATTGATGTGGTAACTTCTCCTGAATAAATAACTGACTTGCATCTCCATATCGCAGGTTGGAGACCTCACAATAAACAGTGAGCTGCAGAAGAAAGGAGCAGGATATTTTTTTGTTGTATAAGTACAGAAGTACTTGTATTTTATCTAAGTCTCCTAATTCGAATATTTCATCAATACTAGTAGAAACATGGAAAACAAGGAATTAACAGAGGAAACACTTGGGTGTTTCAGGCTGCTTTGAGAAGACAATCATGTTGTGATGGCTCAAAAATCAACCACTCAAGAGAAAGTCAGTCAACTGTCACGGATGGCCAAATGAGTCCTAAAATGGTCAAACATGAAACACCATGCGCATGGACAATAGACTGGAGCCCAAAGCTTGCATGACTGAAACTAGTATCCTTGACTGAGAGGTATCCGATGCCATTCCACAGCCTTGCTTGTCCTCTCATCCGCCAGCTGCCACATATTCCGCAGGAGAGAGGTGCAAAATGGAGCTTCTCCTTTCTGCTGTGATGGGTGAGCTTACCTCTAGAACCATAAATTATTTCATCGATAGAAGATCAAAGCCACTGGCGATGGATGTGGAGGATCACCTGCACAGGATTGTGGTCCGGTCAGAAGTCATCATCGATGAGGCCATGGGACGACACATCACGAACCATGCTTTGCTCAAACAGCTGGAAGGGCTTAAAGATGCCATGTACCAAAGCTATATTACACTTGACAAATTCAGATACCAACCTCAGGACAAGGAGTACGGAAAAAGATCATGTTGTAAGTCACTCCTTGTCCCGGTCCAAATTAAATTATTTGAAAGGTTTAGGTTTATGCACCTCCAGTAGAAACATACAGATTTTTGAACAATTGCAAAAGGCACTAGATGAATTGAGCTCCAAGATTCTTGATGTGGAGGGGCTGGTAATGTTCCTGATGAGCTACCCTCACGTTCTCCGCCAGCCTTATAGCATCCATACACTAC
This sequence comes from Zoysia japonica, assembly GCA_001602275.1. Classification (NCBI taxonomy): domain Eukaryota; kingdom Viridiplantae; phylum Streptophyta; class Magnoliopsida; order Poales; family Poaceae; genus Zoysia; species Zoysia japonica. Next base: position 1,215,335 of record BCLF01000057.1, on the reverse strand, counting down.
TCGAGAACTGCAAGTTTGGTCGGCATATGGAAGTTGAAGTTGCCATTAAATTCCTGTTGCACACTAAATCTCATAATTCTGAAGAATTAGAAGTCTTGCTAATAGTTAGTCCAGGTAGAGTCAGCAAGAGCACCCTTGTCGCCCATGTTTGCAAGGATACAAGGATTATTTATCATTTCTCAGAAATCTTGTTCTCGCGATACCATGATTTTATAGATCACAAGCTAGCTACTTTTAGAGAAGGGTGCACAATGAACATCAAAATTGCATATCAAACTTGGAAGATGGAAGATTACTTGCTATTGTGGAGTTAGCTGGGGATCTCGATGAAGATTTTTGGGACATAATGCATTCTGCTTACAAAAGGTGCCTGCCAAGCGGTAGCAAAATCATGATCACAAGTCGATCTGACAAGACACTTGCTATAACTCTGAACTATCTTTCCCATGAAACGTATTGGTACTTCTTCAAGACACTTGCATTTGGAAGCACAGATCCTGAGGCACACCCAGTTCTCTCATTGCTGGAAATGTCATTGCTCATTTGTTGAGGGAGAACTTTGACATCAACTTTTGGCACAAGCTTCTGGCCTTCAATAGATTTTACATCCAGAAGGATCTCTCTGAATCCGGCGAGCTTCCATTTGCACATCTCGGGAGAATCTTTGCACCATACGAATATTTAGTGGTTTCTCGTTAGTATGAGTGCTCTTCAGAAGAGGAGGTTCCACACATAAAAATTCTAGATGTCATGTTTGGAAATGTTAAGCATCAGGGAAAGTTTGAGGCCCTAGTATGGAGGTCTCGATACCACCTTACTATGTCTACATATATACTTGTGAGATTCTAGAGCAAAAAAATACAGCAACCAAGAGTAAGCGAAAGATGAAAAATGGAGTCTGGGATGGTATGTAAGTATGTTTTGATTGCGCAGGTTAAGTTATAGCATAGTCATAGTACATGATGTCGCATATTGCCCTTGTGTTTTCGTTTGTATATAAGTGTTTAGTATTAACAGAATAATGCGTGACTCTGATGTACACATTTTTTATAACATGTTTTAAATGGCGCCCTGTTATTTTGTATTCAGGAAGCAACCGTAGAATCTGGACGTTGACCCTTGTATTTATCTATTTTTTTTTGCTCAGTACTACAGTCAGTCCACAGAGCGTCATGGTTATGTTTTGTGATTCTTGTCGGTATTCTGACCATCGACACAGTATGAAATACGATCGTGGGGTGGTGTGCCTTCGTATTCGATGTGGCTTAGTCTACGGAAGACACAAGAGGATTTTTACCTGGTTCGGGTCATCTCGAACGGTGTAATACTTTACGTTCAGGGGGTGGTTTATCTCGATGAGAGAGTACAAGGGGTCGGATTCTCTCTTCGAGAAAAGATCCGGTGCCTAGATTGTAGGTGCTTAATGCACGTATTCGTGGGGTTGCTTGCGCGTGAACGGATACGCGCAAGAGCTCTAGGCTTTGGTTTTTCTATGTTGTTCTACTTGTTCTATCGCTCTCCGGGTCCCTTTTATATAGGACGGTCCGAAGGTACAAAATGGTGGGTCCTACGCGGTTCTGCTGCCTCGCTGATAGGTGGGTCATCCACTGGCGTCGTCATCATTCGTTACGTCGATGCGCGGGGCATGACCCGTCGCGTCGCATGCAGCGGCGGGTACTGTAGCGCCTGTCCGGCACTATAGTGTTAGCCACAGTGCGGCCGGGTCTTGTCCGTTGACTGTCGCGGCCCGTCTGGCTCTGCGGCTTCAGCTGGAGTGTCATCGTGGTGAAACCCGTTCCGTCCCGTCAGGGCGGTTGACGGTTGGCCACCAGAGTAAATATGACATAACGCCGTACCTACCCCCAGGGGTCGGTCCCTGGGGGTCGGCTCTCGGAGGTTGGTGTCACCGTGCGTCTTAGCGCGACTAAGACTTGTCTTTCTTAGACCGTCGCCTCGAGGGTCAGACCGCGCGTTCGTGCGCCGTCGTCCAACCTCTAAACTCCTCGGGGTCTTAGCCCACGTGTACGAGTACTGGTCGTCAGGTACCCGGGGCACATGATCCAGAGAGTAGCCCTCGAGCCTAGCGCTGTTTGCGTCCTCTAGTCGAGGCGGCGATGGGCTGGTCGTCTCCGAAGTTCGCTCTGATCCTACGGGAGCGTGCGAGCGCGCCCGTAGGGCGTAGCCCCCGAGCCCTCAAGCGATCCGAAGGGTCGGTCGTTGGCTGAAGCGTCATGCCGATCATCATTTGACGATGGATCCTACGGGGGCGTAGCCTCCGAGCCCCCGAGCGATTTGAAGGGTTGGTTGTGGGCTGAAGCGTTGTGCGGACCGTCGTTCGACGATGGTTGATCCTACGGGGGCGCGCGAGCGCGCCCGTAGGGTGTAGTTCCCGAGCCCTCGAGCGATTCGAAGGGTCGGTCGTGGGCTAAAACGTTGTGCCGACCATCATTCGACGATGGTTGATCCTACGGGGGCGCGCGAGCGCTCCCGTAGGGCGTAGCCCCCGAGCCCTCGAGTGATTCGAAGGGTCGGTCGTAGGCTGAAGCGTTGTGCGGTCCGTCGCTTGTTGACGGTTGATCGCAAGGATGCGCACGAGGGCGCTGTACGGGCCTAGCCCCCGAGCCCGGAGGCGATCCGAGGGGCTGGTCGGGGGCTTTATCACCACATGTCGTTCCGACTGTCAGGGTCGGGCCGAGGTCGCTCTCGGTCTTTTGTTCGGTAAGACGCCTAGAGCGGGCCGGTTTGATGCGGTCCCTGCCCATGATCAGCATCGCGCCTAGGCCGAAGGCCATGATTAGCGCCCGATCGTTCGAGTCGGCCAAGTGGCCTCGGCTGTCGATCAGCCGATCGTAGGGGGTTTCGTTTGCGTGCATGCGTCGTTTCGACCGTCAGAGTTGGGCCGAGATCGCTCTCGATCTTTTGTTCGGTAAGACGCCTAGGGCGGATCGGTTCGATGCGGTCCCTGCCCATGATCAGCATCGCGCCTAGACCGGCGGCCATGATCAGCGCCCGAATGTTGGGATTGGCCAAGCGGCCTCGGCTTGTCGATTAGCTGATCGTGGGAAGCTTCGTTCGCATGCTTCCTCTTATTCGGACTCACCGTGACGGTCACGGGAATCGGACGGCCTTCGCGCCTCCACGTGGAGGGCAATCGGACCGTTTGGAAATCTCAATCGCTGGTCGATCCGAGCGGTTGGTTTGAATTCGAACGGAAGGCATCGGGGACGCGGCGGTTCGCGCGCCTGCGTCATGTCATCTGCCAGTCGTACTCTGGCAGCCATCTTGTTAGTGTAACGTTGGCGTCCTGGCCGCGGCGGATGCGACGAGGCGTGGTCCGGGCCCGCTCGTCAACGAGTTGGGTGAGAACGGCTCAGGTGTGCGTTGGGGCGCGAGCCCACGACCGTGCAGTTACTCCCACGATTGACCGTGGGCGGCGCAGTAACGGCGCGTGCCGTTTAAAAGGAGGGGCGCGGTAACTTCGCGTTTTCACCCAGCCTTCTGTCGTGCGCGAGAGCTCGTTCGCTCCGCCCTTGGCCTTAGCGCCGTTAGGTTCGGCGATCGCCGTCGTTCTCGCTAGTGTTCCTCCCTCGTTTGTCGTCGCCACCATCTTCGCGATGTCTGAGTGGGAGCCTTCAGCCGTCGACGACGCCCTGCTGGTGAGGTGGACCGTCGTCGGGATGATCCCACCGAGGGAGTTGGCCGACTGGGTGGGTGGCTATGGCCACACTGCGCCCGCGCCGCTGCCAGAGAAGATCGTCAGCTTCCTGGTCTACCACGAGCGTGGGCTAGGATTGCCAGTCTCGAGCTTCTTCCAAGGCGTCCTCAATCAGTACGGCGCTCGACTTCACCAGCTTGCGCCGAACGGGGTCCTCCACGCCTCCGTCTTCACGACGCTCTGCGAGGCGTACCTGGGCATCCAGCCTATCCTTTTGCTGTGGAGGTACTTCTTCCTCGCCACTCTCCAGACGTCGAAGGAGACGGGGGTCGACAAGCGCGTCGGCGGCGTCTGCATTTGGCTCCGGTCCAGAGAGTCCCTGGAGTATATCGAGGTCGACCTGAAGACCTCATTGAAGGGCTGGAGGAAGTTCTAGTTCTACTTTGACAACGCCGACCCCCAGCTCCCGCCCTTCGAGGACCGGGTACCTGAAGTAACCGGGTCGTGAAAGTCGAAGCTCTCGGCGGCCGAGGTCGAGTCAATTCGACCGCATCTGGAGGCGATCCGACGCCTACGGGAGCAGGGGCTGACCGAGACGTCTGTCTTCGGCGTCGCCATGCGACGTCGGATCATTCCGCTGCTCGCCGAGTGCATAGCATCGGCGAGTACGAGGGGCCGGACGACGAGACCTCTCTCAAACAAAGGCGTCCTCGCCCAAACCTCGACGGTCTTCAAGGACGTGGAGGGTAGCCTCAATCGAGGGCCCCGTCCTCTCGACAGAGACCACCGCCAGCTGGTAAGTGCGCAGTTTCGTGTCGTGGTAGTTATTGTCGTATGGAGTTCATCGTTGCCGTGTTCAGGGTTTGCCGGGGGCCGCGGCTGCGACCGAGGCAGCGACTAGCTCTGCCGTCGCACCGCAGCCGAGAGCCGGGTCCAGTCCTGTGACAGCGCCGAGGCCGAGGAGGACCAGCAGGAAGCGGAAGGCGAAGTCCGGGTTCCTGGACTATCTGTCCAGCGGCTCGGGGCCCGCAGTCGCGGTCGCGAAGCCGACGGCG
>BCLF01000057.1:1172017-1209710 GCA_001602275.1 Zoysia japonica | reverse complement strand
CTGGCGAGTCGGGCGTCGACACTGGCGGTGAGGTCCGGGGCGAGGCGTCGAGCCCTGGGAGACCGAATCCGCCGCGCACGGAGGCCGTCGAGGAGGTCGCACTCCCAGCCCTCGAGGTCCGGGCCAGGATGGAGAAGCCCGCGGGGTCGGACACCATGGAGGCTCGCCCAGAGGCGGCAGTCGAGGGCCCGGGTAGGGAGACTGCCGCAGGCGAGGAGGTTGTGGAGGGAACCGTCCGTGGCTCCTCGACGGTCGCTGAGGGTTGGGCGGCGGTCAAAGAGAAGGCGGACTCCTCCCCCGCGCCTGACGCTGGAGAGGCCAAGGGGACGGGGCTAACGCTGTCATCGACGACGGCGCCTCCCGAAGGCGTGGTGGCCCTGGCGTCCTCAGCTGCGCCCGTCATTGAGCGCGGCCTGAGCGAGACGGCTCTCGGCAAGATGCCGGAGATCGTCGGGGCATCAGGTTCCGCGGCTCCGGCTAGCGATGCCGAGGCCGCTAGCGGGCGCGAGAGCTGACGGCGCCGATCGCCGCCTGGACGATCCCCGGGAGGGGGCCTCTTTTGCTTGAAGGGGCGGCCGACGGGTTCAGCTACCTCATGGACCCGGGGGGCTGCGCTCGGGCACTCAACATGAGGTTAGCTGCCGGTCTCCGTCAATTGCTTGGGGTCGCCGAGGAGGTCGACGGTATTTTTGGCGGGGCGCACTTCGTCGGGTGCCGAGTGAGTCTTCAGACTCCGTGTTTATTGTTTCTGATTCCCGCAGTCTTCGGGCTGACAGTCCCTTTCGCAGGACAACCTCCACGCGGCTCTGGGTCGGCCCCCGCGTGGATTCGCCGCCCAGTCCGAGGTCGACGCCTTTCGGGAGGAGCTGGCGAAGGCCCGGGCCTGGTCTGAGGAGACGGTGGCTGACCTGCAGTCCCAGCTCCATGCTGCCCGAGAGTCGCCGCGCGTCGCCCTTGAGGAGGCCCACAATGCGCGCGGAGGTGGTGGCCTCCGACACCCGGGCTAGCCGGGTAGCGGCGGCCCTCGAGCAGGCCAACCGCACGGTCGTTGGTAAGTCGAGTCGTGTTCGTCCGACTTTGGGGTCGGAATTTAACTTGCAGCGTTGCAGAGCTTCGTCGTCAAGCCGCTGAGCACGACACCGAGATGCAGCGCCTGGGGCTCCTTCATCAGCATGCGGAGGGGCCCGCTTGACCTTGGAGCAGACGGTTCGTGCCTTCAAGCAGGTCGACCTCCTGAAGTCGAAGCGGATCGTGCTCTAGTCCGAAGTCGAGCAGGCGATGGCAGAGCTCGAGCGGATTTGCCAAGAGGCCGCTGGAGTCCATGATGAGCTCTCAGCGGCCCAAGTCCGAAACGAGTGGCTTCGGAAAAGCCTCGACCGGGCGGTAAGGGCGGACCCCTTTTGACTTAGCCCCGTCGCTCGGAATTGTTTTTCTGACGGTCTTGAACGCAGGCTTGGCGGGCGAAGTTCAAACTCTAAGGTCGGAGGGCTTGAACCTTCTGAAGAAGTTATACTCCGGCGTGCCAGAGGATTCCGTCCCGACGGGGGTCCTCACGCACGCCCTGCATCAGCTTTCGGGGTCGTCGCCGACGTCGTCATGAGGGCGTTGGAGGACGGGTCCGCGACAGCCCTGGCCCTGGCCCGCTCCCATTATTCGGATGTGGATTTCGACAGGGTCGTCGAGGGCTTCGCATCTGGCTCCTCGGACGAGCAGCTGGATGCGTTCTCGGTGGAGATGCTGGAGCCTGGGGCGAAGGCCGTCGCCGACTTCAAGACGGAGAACTTCTTGCCCGAGCGGTTCGGCTCGTTCCCCTATGTATAGAGTTAAGTTTGTAAAAAGCATCGTGTAATGAAAGATATCGATTGAGAAATCATTATTGCACGAACAAATTCAAGTTTTCTTCGACCCCTCTTCACTCCTTGCGACTTTTTCGTGCTCCGCTGGGCATCAATGAAACGAACGGGTCGAGTATAGCTCGTAGGGTTGGGTGTCAGGCCCGATACAGCCGTAGAGCGTCATCGGCTCCCGATCGTTGATAGTATAGCCGCAGGGAGGATTCGAAAAACGTGCGCAATGTTTATCACGTCGGGGATCACCCGCGAGCTCGGCGCGGGCCGAGGATCTGACCCCGAAGAAACAAAACGGGGATCCGACCCTAGAGAAACAAAACGAGGATCCGACCCCAGAGAAAACAAAGCGGGGATCCGACCCCAGAGAAAACAAAGCAGAGCGCGGACTCAAGTTTCCGACCCCTTTCGCTGCTTGTGGCCGCTTTTTCGCGTCCCATTGGGCGTCAATCACACGAACGGGTTGAGTATAGCTCGTAGGGTCGGGTGTTGGGCTCGATACAGCCGTAGAGCGTCATCGGCTCCCGATCGTTGATAGTGTAGCCACGAGGAGACTTCGAACGAAAAACGTGCGCGAAGGCTATCGTCCGGGGTCGCTCGCGAGCTCGGCGCGGGCCGGGGATCTGACCCTAAGGAAACAAAACGAAGTGCGAGTCAGCGAAAAAACGAGACGACGTAAAAGGTAAACGAGGAGCGGTGCCTTGGCACAAAAAATCAAAAAGAGACGAGCGAGGTCAGACGTTCTGACGCTCGAGAGGGCGGAGGTAAGTAGCCTCGGGGTGTGGCCTAGACGGCCACGGTTCGCAACCAAAAATAACAAATGGGAGTAAGTTGCAAGAACTTAGCTGTTTTTATTAGGTGTAGAACCTTCGGAGGCTCTCGATGTTCCATGCGTTCTCGAGCTTTCGGCCATCTTCGGTCGCTAGCTTGTAAGCACCGGGCCTCAAGACGCGCTTGATTACAAATGGTCCCTCCCAGGGGGCGACAGCTTGTGCTGGTCGGCTTTCGTTTGCACCCTTCTCAGCACCAGATCTCCCATGTTCAGCGCCCGACCCTTGACGCATCGAGCGTGCAGTCGCCGTAGTTTTTGCTGATACTTGGCGGATCGTAGGAGGGCGACTTCGCGCTCCTCTTGCAGCTGGTTGAGAGCGTCTTGCAGCGCGTTCTGCGACCTTTCCTCGTCGTAGGCTCGGACTTGCGGAGAGTCGTAGTCGAGGTCGGTCGGCAGCATCGCTTCTGCTCCGAGCTTCATGAAGAACGGTGTGAACCCGGTGGTTCTGTTGGGGGTCGTTTGCAGACCCTAAAGGACCGACGGGAGTTCGCTCACCCATCGTCCGGCCGCCTGCCTGACGGAGTCGTAAATCTGCGGCTTTAGCCCTTGGAGTATCATTCCGTTGGCCCGCTCGACCTGCCCATTCGTCCTTGGGTGCGCCACGGAGGCGAAGTCCAGGCGAACGTGGTACTCGTCGCAGAATTCCTGAAACCGTCGGCCGGTGATTTGTGCCCCATTGTCGGTGATAATGGAGTTTGGAACCCCAAACCGACAGATGATGTTGCGGATGAAACCGACCTCCCGGGTTGAAGTGATGTTGGGCACCGGCTTGGCTTCGATGCATTTGGTGAACTTGTCAACGGCGACAAAAAGATGGGTGAAGCCGTCGGGTGCCTTTTTGAACGGTCCGAGGATGTCGAGTCGCCAGACAACAAAGGGCCAGGTGATCGGGATAGTCGGGAGCTCCTGGGCTGGTAGGTGCATCTGCCGGGCGTAGAACTGGCAACCTTGGCAGGTTCGGACGAGCTTTTCGACGTCGGCCACTGCCATCGGCCAGTAGAAGCCTTGCGGAAAGGCCTTGCCGACTTGGGTTCTGGGTCCGGCGTGGTGACCACAGATGTCCGAGTGGATATCGTCGAGCAGGTGCATGCCCTCCTCCCGAGGGATGCAGCGCTGCAGTACACCACTTGTGCTTCATTTGTAGAGCTCGCCGTTTGAAATGACGTGGGCCTTGGTATGACACGCGACCTTCCTAGCTTTGTTGACGTCGGCCGAAAGAGTGCCGCCTTGAAGGTAAGCGAAGATATCGTGGGACCAGTAGGGGGCGACGGCCATCACCTCCGCCCCTGGACTTGGGGTCGGCTCACCACTCATGCCCTCGATGGGCGAATCCTCGGTGCTCCTGATGGAAGGCTTGGTGAGGACCTCGAGGAAAATGCCGTCGGGAACCGGGTCACGCTCTGAGCCCAACTTGGCGAGGGCGTCGGCGCCCTCGTTGTCCTGATGTATAACGTGATGGAGTTTGAGCCCATCGAACTTGTCTTCGAGTTTGCGAACCTCTTGACAGTAGGCCTCCATCTTCGGATCTCAGCAGCTGGAGTCTTCATGACCTGATTGACAACCAGCTCGGATTCGCCTTGACGTAGAGCCGCTGAACGCCGAGGGTGATGGCCATTTGTAGGCCATGGAGCAGTGCCTTGTACTCAGCCGCGTTGTTGGACGCGCAAAACTGTAACTGCAGAACATAGTGAAACTTGTCTCCCCTTGGGTAGATTAGGACGACCCCAGCCCCCGCGCCCTTGAGCATGCAGAACCCGTCGAAGTACATCGTCCAGTACTCGATGCTGCCGGGGGCCGGCGGTTCCTGAGCCTCGGTCCATTCGGCGACGAAGTCGGCCAGGGTCTGGGACTTGATGGCCTGCCAAGGGACGAAGACGACGTCGAGCCCCATGAGCTCCACGGCCCACGTGGCTATGCGCCCGACTGTGTCTTTCCGCTGACGATCTCCCCAAGTAGGAAGCCAGTGACCACCTGGACGGAGTGGCTCGTGAAGTAGTGCCATAGGTTGCGGCTCGTGATTAGGACGGCGTAGATCAGCTTCTCCACCTGGGTGTACCGAGTCTTGACGTCGGCCAGCATCTTGCTGATGAAGTAGAAAGGTCGCTGAACAGACAGAGCCCGACTCTCTTCACCTCGTTCGACGACGAGGACGGTGCTAATGACTTTGGAAGTCGCCGCAATGTAGAGGAGAAGGGTCTCTCCCAGAGTCAGGGACGTAAGGATCGGCGGCGATGAGAGCAGGGTCTTGAGCCGTTCGAAGGCTTCATGGGCCTTGGTGGTCCAGGTGAACCGCTCTGCTTTTTGTAGCAGCCGGTAGAAAGGCATCGCCTTTTCCTCGAGCCTTGAGATGAAGCGACCGAGGGCTGCCAAGCACCCAGTTAGCCTCTGGATACCCTTGAAGTTGCTGATGGGCCCGAGGTTGAGGATGGCGGAGATCTTCTCGGGGTTTGCATCAATCCCCCGTTCGGAGATGACGAAGCCAAGTAGTTTGCCCGAGGGCACCCCGAAAATGCATTTTTTGAGGTTCAGCTTGATTCGATAGCGTCGGAGGTTCGCGAACGTTTTCTCTAGATCTTGGATGAGGTCGGAGGCCCGCCGAGTCTTAATGATGATGTCGTCGACTTAGACCTCCAGATTTTGACCTAGCTGGTCGTGAAAACACTTCTGCATGCAGCGCTGGTACGTGGCGCAGGCATTCTTGAGCCCGAACGGCATCATGACGTAGCAGAAGGATCGGAAGGACGTGATGAAGGAAGTGGCCAACCGGTCGGACTCGCGCATGGAAATCTGGTGATATCCAGAGTACGCGTTGAGGAAGCTGAGGGTTTCGCACCTGGCAGTGGAGTCCACCACTTGATCGATGCGCGAGAGAGGGAAAGAGTCCTTCGGGCAGGCTTTGTTGAGACTCGTGTAGTCAACGCACATCCTCCATAGCCTAGTCTTCTTTTTGACAATTACAGGGTTGGCCCGCCACTCGGGGTGGTAGACATCTTGAATAAACTTGGCGTCTAGGAGCTTCGTCAATTCTTGCCCGATGGCCCGGCGCTTCTCATCGTCGAAACGCCGGAGTAGTTGCTTGACGGGCCAAGAGCCCGCAACGATGTCGAGTGAGTGCTCGACGACTTCTCTCGAGATGCCGGGCATGTCCGAGGGTGCCCAGGCGAAAACGTCCCGATTCTGGATCAGAAAGTCGACGAGCGCGCTTTTCTATTCGCAGGAGAGCGCTGTTCCAACCCTGGCCCTCTTGGAAGAGTCGGCGGGGTCAAGAGCTACCTCCTTGGAGTCGTCGGCGGGCTAGAAGTAGGTCGACGACGAGGCCTTGGAGTCGAGCGTCGGGGTCGGCCCCTTGGCCCTGCGGATCTCGTCTAGCTGGGTTGAGCCAGAACAGGCGGCGGCCAGCTCGAAGCTTTCCTGCTCGCACACTAGGGCGTGCTGGAAGCGCGACGAGACTGTGATGACGCCCTTCGGCCCGGGCATCTTCAGCTTGAGATAGACGTAGTTGGGGATGGCCATGAACTTCGCGTAGCATGGCCGACCCAAGATGGCGTGGTCGGCGCCCGTGAAGTCGACCACCTCGAAGGTGAGCGACTCGGTCTGGAAATTGCTCCGATCACCGAATGTGACTGGGAGCGTAATCTGCCCGAGGGGCGTTGCGTAGCCCCCGGGGACGACCCCGTGGAACGGAGCGTAGCTCGGGCGGAGGTCAGCCTCCGTCAGCTTCATCGCCCTGAAGGCGTCGGCGTAGAGGGTGTTGAGGGCGCTCCCTCCATCCATGAAGACCTTCGATAGGCGTACGGAGCCGACGATGGGTCGAGCACCAGCGGGAGGCGCCCGGGTTGTGGAACGTGGTCGGGGTGGTCAGCCCAGTCGAAGGTGATCGGGGCCTTGGACCACTTGAGGTAGCGGGGAACCGCGGGATCGGTCACGTTGACCTCCCGCCAGGTCCTCTTTTGCTGGCGGCGGGACTCGCTGTAGGCCGCGGGGCCGCCAAAGATCATGAGGCAGTCCTCTGACTCGAGGAAGGCTGCGTTGGCGTCGTCCTCGGCCCCTTTGGCTTGGGGGTCAGCCTTGGCCGCCGAGGAGTCAGATTGGAAGCCGCTCTTGAAGAACCTCCTTGCCAGGTGGCAATTCTGAAGGGTATGCTTGACGGGCACAGAGTGGTTGGGGCAAGGCCGGTCAAGCATTTTCTCTAAGTGGCCGTCGTGATTGGACGGCTTCTTGATCGGGGGTCGGGCCGGCCGGCCGGCAGCGGCCACGAAGTTGTCGTCGTGGCGTCGGCCCTTCCCCTTCTTGCGGCTCGAACTGCCGCCGCCTCGCTCGTTGCGGCAATCGGCATGCCAGTCGGAGGTCGATCGCCCCGACGGTCGGCCCCGGACCATTCGTCTTTCGCTCGGCTTTGGTCAAAGTTAGCTTGCACGGCCTCCTCCCCGGTGGCGAAGGTCGTGGCGACGTCGAGGAGGTCTCGGGCCGTCCGAGGGTTCCTACGGCCCAGCTTGTGGACGAGCGCCTTAGACGTCGTCACGCAGGTGAAGGCGTTGATGACGTCGGCGTCGCTGACGTCAGACAGCTCGTTGCACTTTCGCGAGAAGCGCTGGATGTAGTCTCAGAGCGACTCGCCAGGCCTCTGCTTGCAATTTTTGAGGTCTCAAGAATTACCTAGGCGCGTGTAGGTTGCCGATGAAGATGCGGCGCAGGTCGCTCCAGTTCTGGATGCAGCCCTTGGGGAGGTGCTCGAGCCATCCTCGGGCCGAGTCAGTAGGGAAAAGCGGCAGGTACTGGATGGAGAACAGGTTGTCTGCTCCTCCGGTCCTGCAAGCGAGGCGGTAGTCCTCGAGCCAGTGGACGGGGTTCGTTTCCCCGTTGTAGCGGCCGATGGTGGTCGGGGCGCGAAATCTTTGCGAGAATTTCGCGTGCCGTATGAGCGATTAGAACGCTCTGGGTCCGACCCCATCAGGGCTTGGGCTCCTAGAGTCGAAGAAGCGGTGTCGGTAGTAGCGGTCGAAGGAGCGCCTCCGCCGAGACTCGGCGCGAAGCTCGCTCCTTGCCTGTCGTCGGGCGTCGATGGTGCCACGGACGTCGCAGTTGGGGCCGAGCCGTGGGTGGACCGACCCTGCGTGATGTCGAGGATTTCGTTCCTCGACTCGACTGTCATGTGCCGAGCTTCGCCGATCCTGGGATCGGCGATTGCTTTGTGTCTTCGACTGCTGGGGCCGGAGAGACGCTTTTAGGTGTTGAAGCATGCTGCCGAGGTAGAAGCGCACGCAGTTGTACACTTCCCTCAGTGCTGGATCCTCGGGAGTGACGGTCTCGTCGAGGACGCATGCCGCTGCCGCGAGGTTCTCGAGCGGGGTGTCGAAAGTTGGCGGTCCTCCAGCTACGAGCTGCTGGTAGGTGGACCGTCCCCGGGCTCGAGCTGCGTCGCTTGGACCGGCATAGTCTTGCCTCGAGGCTCGGGGCTGCTGGTTCGTCCCGGGGCGGCCAGACCTGGCCAACGGTGTCCACCGCGGGGCGCGAGGACGGGTTGGCGCTCGGCGTGTTGCCAAGGGTCGCCGGTTCCCCCGCCCTTAGGGGCGTGGAGAGTGAAGCACTCCCTCGATGGGTCGTGCCCCAGAACGGCACGGCTCCTCCGGCACCCCGTAGCGCGCTTCTTGTGCGGAGCCTGAAGGCGCAGCTCGCAGCCTTCGTTGGCGACGAAGTTCAGGCTTCCGAAGCAGAAGGCCTGTCCAGAGGCGAAAGTGGGGACTCGCCACGACTGGCCATCTCCGGTGATGGCGACCGTGAAGCCTCCGAAGCGAAGGTGGGAGACCGAAGTCTCTCCCATGACGACAAAGAAGGAAGCCATAAAAAAAGCGAAGCGAGCGCACACCAAGAGAATCCCCCTTCCTGGCGCGCCAACTGTCGGTGTTTTGACCACTAGCAAGTACGAAATACGATCGTGGGGGTGGTGTGCCTTCGTATTCGATGTGGCTTAGTCTACGAAAGACTCAAGAGGATTTTTACCTGGTTCGGGCCACTTCGAACGGTGTAATACCCTACATCTAGGGGGTGGTTTATCTCGATGAGAGAGTACAAGGGGTCAGATTCCCTCTTCGGGAGAGGATCCGGTGCCTAGATCGTGGGTGCTCGATGCACGTATTCGTGGGGTTGTTTACGCGTGAACGGATACGCGCAAGAGCTCTGGGCTTTGGTTTTTTCTGTGTTGTTCTCCTTGTTCTATCGCTCCCTAGGCCTCCCTTTATATAGGACGGTTCGAAGTTATAAAATGGTGGGTCCTACGCGGTTCTGCTGCCTCGCTGACAGGTGGGTCCTCCACTGGCGTCGTCATCATTTGTTACGCCCATGCGCGGGCGTGGTCCGTCGCGTCGCACGCAGCGGCGGTACTGTAGTGCTTGTCCGGCACTGTAGTGTCAGCTACAGTGCCGCCGGATCTTGTCCGTTGACTGCCGCGGCCCGTCTGGATCTGCGGCTTCAGCTGGAGTGTCGTCGTGGTGAAACTCGTCCCGTCCCGTCAGGGCGGTTGACGGTTAGCCACTAGAGTAAATATGACATAACGCCGTACCTACCCTTAGGGGTCGGTCCCCGGGGGTCGGCTCTCGGAGGTCGGCATCACCGTGCGTCTTAGCGCGGCTAAGACTTGTCTTTCGTAGACCGTCGCCTCGAGGGTCAGACCGCGCGTTCGTGCGCCGTCGTCCGACCCCTAAACTCCTCGGGGTCTTGGCCCACGTGTACGAGTACTGGTCGTCAGGTACCGGAGTACATGATCCCGACAATTCTAATAATTGGTCGTGAAAGATTCACATCCATTATTGCAAGGCTATAATCGTGTAGTTCAGCGCACCTGATTTGGATTCCTCATACATGAACCAAAAGGTGCTTATGATTCATACTCGAGGCTGGAGTGTGGTCAGGTGTGAACTCTTTCAGTTGAGACTTGAGATGAGAAGAGGAAAACTGGATGTTTCATGCTGTCAGGAGGTAATTGCAATTTATATGCAGCAGTAACCTATTCTCTCAACAATATTGTATGATCCAAAGAATTTCACTGCAAACTTGGGGCAGAGCCTGTTGACGAGCACATGGTTGCAGTTTCAGAAGTACCATCTCAATGTTCCCATCTGCTGCATTTCGGGATGCAAGTTTTTGATTTTTTTTGGGTCGGTGGGTCAGCCAAAAACTTTTTAAATTGAACTGACTCTCCCTCCACCTCCCTTTCACCTTATATTGTTAGTTGGATAAAATAAACCAGATGTTTGACCCACAATACTCATTGGGTACCCACTTGTATCAGTGACGAAGCTAGAGCAAATATGCTAAGGGTGCGCAACTTTACACTACGTGTAGAAATTGCTTAATTTAGCTGTTTATGGGTGCATAAAAATAAATTTACAGGGTGCATATATGGTGAAAATTGATCAATTGCTAGTAATTTTTAGAATTTCGTGGGTGCATTTGCACTCAGCACATTGAATGTAGCTTCGCCAGTGACTTGCATCTCTAGTGCATTATATCTTCCATAGGAGAAGGTGCCCCAAATGGATGCTCTTCTGCCTGCGGTCCTGGGTGACCTAAATAGCAGGTCCATAAACTTTATTATCAGCAAGTACTCCAAGCCACCAGCAATATTTCTGGAGGATACTTCTTCCCTTCCAAAATATAAACACTTTTAGGTTTACTCAAAGTCAAACTTTAATCACTTTGACTACTAATAATATATCATTAATAATGTTTTATCATATAAAAATTATATTTTTTAGATTCATTATGAAATAAGTTTTCATAAAAATATATTTTTATATTAAAAATTATGTAATTTTTTAAATATTATTAGTAAAAGTTAAATTTTTTTGATTTTATTCAAACTTAAAAATGCTTATATTTTAAAACGGAGGCAGTAGCTTGCAACGAAGCCTTTCTACGGGCACAGGTGATCATCGACGAAGCCATGGGGCAGCACATCACAACCAAACTCTGTTCCAGCAGCTTGATATTATGAGAAATACAACACACCATGACTATTATGTGCTTGACACATTCAGGTACCAATCTCAACGCTACAAGGACGCCCAAGGTCAGATAATGAGACATCCTTCATTATTATCCAAATTAAATTCTGTCAAGGATTTCTGTTTGTCCAGCAGAACTAATACACTGATTTTGGCAGAAATGCAAGAGGTGCTTGGCCATGGAGATAGCTGGGATAAAGAAGGGTTCTCTCATTGGCAGAAATGCAAGAGGTGCTACTTTGCTGAGGGACAACTTTGGCATCCACTTTTGGTTCAAGCTTCTGTAAAACTTAGGGCCTGTTTGGTAGACCTTTTCCACCGACTTCTCAATTGGCTTCGACTAAAATTTTACCAAATAGTTTTAAGAAGAGCTGTTTTTCTTGGGAGAAGCTAGGGGTGAACGCAGGAGCCACGAGAAGGTAGCTTCTCCGCAGCTCCTTTGTTCACGTGATATTTTTCTATGTTATCTAGTCCTATATAATAAGAGATCCTACAGAAAAAGCCGATCTACCAAACGTTTTTTAAGAAGCCGAAGCCAGAGCCATAAAAGTTCTTTTTTCAAAGAAGCCAGAGCTGGAGCAGTTTTTGAAGGAGCCAGAGCACTACCAAACAGGGTTTTAGAGAGGTTATCTAAAAGAATTGTCCCATTTGGTGAGCATCCATATGATATTCTAAACCAAATAGATAAGATGCTTGAATTATTGACACCGTTGACTTTTAACATCAACTTTGACTATTCACCTTATTCAAAAAAAATTATTCAAATGTTTAAAATTTTGTTATTATTTGATTTGTCACAAATGGAATTTAAGTCACGGCTAATAATTTTACACATTGGAACAAATTTTTTGAATAAGACGAATGATCAAGATTAATGTTAAAAGTCAACGATGTTAATAATTTAAAACCGGAGAGAGTAACTACGTTGCTTATGGGCCGGTTGTTGTAATTGCCATAGGACTGGGCTTCTATTATTTTTCTGCATATGTGTTCACTTTTCTTTTCTTTTTTTTGTGAATTGTAAAAATAAGAAATACATCTGCACATATAGTATCAATATTTTCTAAATAAATGGAATAATAATATTTATTACTAATCCAAATAATTACTCCCTCCGTCCTTTAATTAATGTCGTCGTTGATTTTTACATTCAATTTTGACCATTTATCTTATTAAAAAAAATTATTCGAATGTGTAAAATTATAAGTTATGACTCAAATAACTCTAATGATAAATCAAATTATATAAAATTTATCAAAAAAAATTGAATAAGATGAATGATCAAAGTTGAATGTAGAAGTCAACAGCGACATTAATTAAAGAACGGAGAGAGTACACCATAATCATCTTTTTAAATGTGTGGATCCGTAGGCTATGATTTTTTTCCTTTTTGGTTGTTGATGATGGTAGCAATTTTGACTGAGCTATTGGTTTTGTACCTTAATAGATTGGTTTACATGGTGGATGACAGGTGACAACACCAATAATCTATGCTGCAACATTGGTACGGAACCACCATGTCACCCGTAGAAAAGAAAATTAAGACGAGCCATTCAAAAAATATTATAATCACGTAGATGCCACTGATACGTCAGTGACATGTGAGACTTGTAACACTTCATGTTTGACGTAAAAGAGCCATTTGTTCATGTCCAAAATCACGAAAAACTGAGCTCAAAAAGAATTTAAACAATTCCAACTAGTTTCAAAAAATTAGTTTAAATTTCAAAATGAGATTTCAAAAATTTCAATGAAATGATGTGAAACAAAATTTTAACTTGAAAGTTCATGCAAAAACTTTAATTTTAGAAGTTTTTGTAAAATTTTATTTAAGGTTTAAAGGTTTCAAATAAATTATGTTTCTCCGAAAAGCTTTCCAGACTTTGAAATTCATTAACTTTTTATTTATTTCGATTTTCAACTTGACTCAAAAATAAAAGTTGTTCCTTTATAAAAGTTTTACCACGCTACCAAATTTCAAAATTTTGGGAGCTAGGGAAGAATGCCTTTCAGATTAAAACAGAGAGCAGCGCAGAAAATCAACGAAAATCAGGAAAAAAAATTCTGGCGGGACCCACCTGTAAGACGCCCCCCCCCCCCCCCCCCCCCCCCCCCCAACCTTCTTCTACCTCTGGCTGCCACGAAGCGCGCCAGGTGCCATCTCCGATCGGTGTCCCCCCCCTCGCTGCCTCTCTCTCTCTCTCTTTCTCTCGGCCACCACCGCAGAGAGCCTCGTCCAAGCCGCCCCAGCCCTCCTTCCTCGACGAGGAGATGCACCCTGCCCTCCTCGAACCTCCTAGCACCCCAGCTTCCTTCCTCCTCCGCGGGATCCGACGAAATCAAAGTTTTCTTTTCTTGTTCGAGTTTTTGACTGCCGGCCGGTTTTCTTCAAAATCCAGAAATTCCGGTGAGCTCTCTCCGTTTTTCCTTCTAATCCATGCTAATGAGCTTCCGTAGCTTCCTCTGGGGTGATGAATCGACGTTTAGTATGGCCAGTCGTGCAGGAACCTGAGCTTTCTCCGGAGTCCTTCCTTGGCACCCCGCGGCCTCACCGGGGACAGTTCGGTCCGATCGTCCTCGATGCCATCTTCCTCCACGCCGTCCATCTACACGTCGTGGTGAAGCCTCCAGTGGAGCTTCCCTCTGTCTTCATCCACGGCAGCACCACCGCGCCCTCACCGGACCTCGACTCGGTCCGTCTCTCGCCGCCAGCGTTACCCGGTGAGAATCCTGGCCGTCGATCCCTCCACTGTTCTTCCCGCACCTCAAGGATTGCTCTGGTGCAAGAAATCCCGAGTTTAACACCCGGCCTCCGCTCTCCGGCGAGCACCGCCGGCCGCCATGGCCGCCGCCCTGGACGCACGCGCACGCCAGGGACGATCTCCCCGCGCGGTTGGGCCGTGCGCGCTTGCGCAGCCCATTTGGGAGCCCCTGTTGGGCCGGGATGAAGTGGCCCATGCGCCCCCTTTGGCCTATTTCCCTAAATGGGCCAGGGACCCTCTATGGCCCATTGTGCGCTGGGCCATCTAGGCTGGAATTTTTTTATTTTGCGAAATCATTTATTTTATTGATCAGAAATCCGTTTGAACTTATAAAGTCCATAGAAAATTCATTATAGCTCTAAAAATGTGAAATACATTTTTCTAGGGTCCTCTCACCTAGAAATATATTCTGAAGCTAACACATTTTCATTTTATATATGAAATTAATTTAATTAATTCATATCATATAATACTTCATTAATGCATTATCATCCTTCCTTGGCATGGTAAAATCTTGAAAATTTTACTTTTATGTTTCTTTGGTCAAACATTCTGTTTTATAAAAGTTTCATTATTTTATTTTCTTCAAATAATTTTTATAATAATTTATCTTGCTTAAAGGGTATTAAATTTATTATAAATTTATTTGATGTCAATAAAACCTGAAAATTTTACGTTTCTATTTTTTTAGTTAAAGTTTACGTTTTAGAAAAAAATTGTATTTAATTTCAACCGAAATTATTTTAAAATAATTTATTGTGTTCACATGGTATTTAAATTCATTATAAATCCATTTGAATTCAATAAATCCTGAGATTTTCACAAAAATTATTCTATGACCTTTCTAATTTTATGAACAACTTAAGTTACATTTTATATTTTCAAAAACCATTTTAAAGAAGATTGATAACCAAATTTACTAGCCACTTTTCGAAAATAAAAAACTATCATCGCATACGATGTTAATTAAAGTTTAAAACTATTATAATTCATTCCCTTGCATATCATATCATGTATAGCATCCGACCCATCCGAAGAGGAGCGTGGAGTTGTTCCTTTGGCAGAAGAAGCTAACTGTGAGCAAAACTCAGGTAAGTCCCGTGCATTAACCCTTTTTAAGTTTTTATTTTTTTATCACTGTGTATGATTTGGTTAATGCATTGTGCATTAGGTATTAGTAGTTGTTTGGAAACCTAAAATTGCATGCTAGGTACCTTATTACCCATGATGAGTGTTGTTGGTACGGGTAACTCGATGCAGAGCTAGGCTATGAGTTCTAGTAAACGATAGAAGTCGAGTGAATGAGAAACCTCACTCGCGAGCTATAAGTTTTATTTTATCCCACACATTAGTTAACCTGAGACCAGGCGGGGATGATGTATAGGAAGGATTGAGAAGGCTGGGCTTTTGCGGTGGTAGCCCCGTCTGTGTCGATTAAGGACCGATTCGAGTGTGGCCATATTAAGCAAGTTTGAAAGTACTAAGAGCATGCTAGTGTAATGGGCCTAGTAAACCGACGTAACTCTGTCAATGTAGTGGTTGGACGGTCCTCCACCTCTCTTCTGTGATGATATTTAGGAGGGTGCATGAGCTAACCACGGATAGCCTCGATGTGTGGTATTGCTTGGAGGATGTGTACTCGGGAGGAGTGAGACCCGAACCGGCCTATGTTGTTGTTGTGAAAAGTTGCCGTATGTGACTCCTTGGGAGTGCGCGTACGTCGTGCTACTTGGGTTTTTTCAGCTGATGTAAATCGATTATAATTGCTGCCTCTCACAGTAACGAGTACAGCTTGTTCACTGCGTCATATCGTAGTAATAATATATTCCCTCTGTTCCCAAATAGTTACCAGTTCCACCAATACACTTCCGCTCACATCTCTTTCACTTTTCACTGCACATTCTCTCCTCCAAATGCACTCTTTTCTATTTCAGATGACAATTAATTGGGAACAGAGGAAGTACGTAAACCTAATCAATAATATGAATTGTTTGCTTAGTTCATAATCAATTGCTTGGTAACTATACTTGATATAGTTATAGAGCAAACTAAATTTACTTTTTGTGAACCTAATCTACCGCTAAAATTTTAATATAAAGATTCACTATATTAGTGCTAGTTTTGCAAATAGCCATGTCATGTGAGTCAGCTTCAGCATATCCTTGAAGTCAGCTGTAGTTGACCACGTTGACGGGTAAGACTTGCTGAGATTTGAATGCTCAGGGCTTCGCTCTCTGTGATTTTGCGTGCAGGTTGTTTCTCTCTTCTTTCTCTGGACCAACTGCCAGAAGCAACCTTGAGGGTAGTTATGTCTATTGGGAGACCTGCTCGCCGCGCTGTTGTTTGTGTGCTGCTAGATGATGCATCGTATGAGCTCGATAGCATCTTATGCATAGTCTTTAGAAGACCCTAATTTAAGTTTTCGCTTTCGCGCTTTGAAAAATCTTGGTTTTATAAACTTAAGTAACAGTTGTAGTATATTTTATCGTACTTAAGTTCAACTGTTAGTTTTTGTTTCGCTGAGTGACACCCGATAAGGTCACATAGTGAATAGATCGTCTCTCTGTGAGGCGGTCTGTCATAAGACTCGCCTTTATCACTGACTGTGGCATATACTGTCCCATTTGAAATTTATTTCTAAAATTGGTAGACTATGGTTTTTGACCAATTATTTTCTTAAAAAAATTGATGGCTCCATTTTTACGACCTCTTCTTCATAAAGAAAATGACAAAAAAAAGCTTTTGCGTGTCTGAAAAAAAAACAATGGGCCCTATGAAATTGTTCCAAACCCTCTTTGTTAAACATTGTTTCCGCCAGTATTACATGTTACAAGTTCGTTTTATAAATCACACATTGTACAAATTCTCCATCCAGCTGTGAGAAAACCACACAACATTGTACAAAGTCCCCATCCATTCAATGAGACAGACAGAAAAGAGTTGAAAGAATTAATGTTCGAACTGATCCTAGAATGGCCAATTTACCGGTCAATCCCCTCGATCTTGTCTTCAACCTCGGAGTAGAGCTCCCTGAGCCTTTCCAGGTTCTCCTCCGACGTCTCCCAGTAGCCTCTGCCGCTGGCTTCCAGGAAGGTCTGCACGAGCTTCCTGAAGGAGTTGGGGTTGGTCTCCATGAGCCTCTTCCTCATCGCCTCGTCCTCGATGAACGTGGTGTTGGCCTCCTCGTACACCCAGTTGTCCACCTGCCCGGACGTGGCGCTCCACCCGACGGTGTTGGTCAGCCGCTTCTCGATCTCCCGGACGCCCTCGTACCCGCTCTTCATCATCCCCTCGTACCACTTGGGGTTCAGCAGCTTCGTCCGCGCGTCAAGCCGCACCGTCTCCGACAGCGTCCGCACCTGCGCGTTCGCCGTGGTCGTGTCCGCGATGTAGGACGCCGGCGCGCGGCCGTCCTTCCGCAGCCCCTGCACCAGCTTCGTCGGGTCGGAGTCGAAGTAGTGGCTCACGTCCGTCAGCGAGATCTCCGACGAGTCCAGGTTCTGGAACGTCGCGTCGGCTGTCGCCAGGGCGAGCTCGAACGCCTTGCGCTTCTCCTTCATGCCGGCGCCGGGAGCGTCGCTGTCGAACGCGAAGGACTTGCGGCTCAGGTACATGTCCTGGAGCTGCTTCTCGTCGGTCCATGACGCGTTCTCCACTGCCAGGTTCACGTTGGAGGAGTAAGAGCCTGATGCGTTCGAGAACACCCTTGTCGCCGCCTCTCTCACTGAGACGCCCAGCTCCTCTGCCTGCTCCTGGGCATGCTTGCGCACGTAGTTCATCTCTACTGGCTCGTCCAGTTCAGCGACCATCTTGATTGCCCGGTCCAGCAGGTTCATCTGCATCCAAGATAATTTGTTTCATAAGAACACATTTAAATTCACGATGAATTTAAATATTTGTGCCTATGCAAATTATAATAAGTTATGTAAAAGATGATGAAAGCAGGGAAGTCACTGGATTCTTACCTGGTTGATGAAAAGATCTCTGAAGACACCAGAGCAGTTGACGACGACGTCGACCCTGGGACGTCCAAGCTCCTCAAGGCTGACCGGTTCCACACGGTTGACACGGCCGAAGGTGTCAGCAACCGGCCGCACACCAATCATCCACAGCACCTGGGCCAACGACTCGCCATAGGTCTTGATGTTGTCAGTGCCCCAGAGGACAAGCGCAACCGTCTCAGGGTACTTGCCGCCATTGTCAGCCTTCTGCCTCTCCAGCAGCCGGTCCACGACAACCATGGCGCTCTTCATGGCAGCCGTGGTCGGGATCGACTGCGGGTCAAGAGCGTGGATGTTCTTCCCTGTCGGGAGAACCTTGGGGTTACGGATGGGGTCACCGCCAGGGCCGGGCTCGACATAGCTTCCCTCGAGGGCGAGCTTCAAGCTGCCGAGCTCGTTGTCCGCCACGATGAGCTTCAAGCAGTCGCCCAAGAACCCAAACAGCACCCTCAACTTCTCCCTGTCCGCCCTGATGAACTTGGTCTTGGACAGGTACTGCACCCACGGTTCCGAGATGCCGAAACCAAGAATGGAGCTCAGCTTGTTGGCGACATCGACAACTTGGCCTTTGCTGTTTGTGGTCTTCTCGACAAAGGCGGTGATCGCGCCGCGGGAAGCTTCAGTGATCTGCCTGAGAAGCTCAACATCATCCAGTACGCCCTTGTCACTCCCCCTGTACACGTCCTCAATGTCCCTGCCCACCGTCTCAGCGAGAATGCGGGGCAGTGAGGTGATGCCGTCCTCCGGGCGGTCAAGGGCGGCAATGTTCACCAACGTGGCCACCGCCTCAATGGCGCTTGGCGGCTCACCGATCACGTGCAGACCGCAGGGCAGGAGCCGGGACTCGATCTCCATGATCTTCGCGTACACCTTTCCGACGATAAGGTCACGCTCCTTGGGCGCAAGCTCCACTCCTTCCTCCGGCAGTGGAACATCCTTGTCGAGGTTGCACTGTTTCGCAGTGCTGATGATGGAGCTGACAATCTGAGGGCCACGCCCTGAGTCCTTGAGAGACTGGTAAGATGAGATGAGCTCCGACAGCTGCTTGAGCCCCTTGTAGAGACCGGCGTTCTCAGCTGGGGGTGTCAGGTAGCTGATGGTGTTGGCATAGCTTCGGCGCTTCGCAACCGTCGCCTCTGACGGGTTGTTCGCGGCGTAGTAGTAGATGTTGGGGATGTTACCAATCAGACTGTCAGGATAGCAAGCGTCACTCATCCCAACCTGCTTGCCCGGCATGAACTCGAGGGATCCATGAGTGCCGAAGTGCAGCACAGCATCTGCCTGGAAGATCTTCTCAACAAAGGTGTAGTACGCTGCAAATCCATGGTGAGGACTGGCAGACTTGGAGAACAGAAGCCGCATAGGATCGCCTTCGTACCCGAAAGTGGGCTGCACGCCGATGAAGACGTTGCCGTACTGCTTCCCGTAGACGAGGAGGTTCTCGCCGTCGGAGTTGAGGTGACCAGGTGGCTTCCCCCAGTTCTCCTCCAGCAAGGAAGCGTAGGAGGTGAGCTGCTGGTACTCCCGCACGTTCATGCGGTAGGCGACGTTGAGGTTGGGGCTGTTGAACTGGGCTTCCTTGTCGTGGATCACCTCCTCGATGAGCGCTTCGGGCGTGTCCGGGAGACCCTCGACGTTGTAGCCGTCGCTCTTGAGATCTTTGAGGACAGAGTAGATGGAGTTGAACACGTTCAGGTACGCAGCGGTTCCAACGTTGCCCTTGTCTGGCGGGAAGCTGAATACTGTGATGGCCAATTTCTTCTCCTCCTGCAGAGAAAACAGAGCGCAGGTGTTAACTTGGCCACAGAGGAATTCAAATGTTTTTAAGCATACGAGTAACTTGTCATGAAAGTGTATAAAATGTTTGAATTCAGTTAACTGACAACTAATTACATCTTGGCATCTGTTATTATTTTTCAATATTCTTCGTTCCAGCTCATAGCACGTTTACCATTGGAATGTACTACGTAGAAACTAACTACCAGTTCCCTTTTTTTTTTTTTCACATCAACCGCTTCGCTATCAAGAACGGAGTTGGTCTGTAGTATGAGGAAAATTTTCTGTTCAAACTGTCAGTTTTCAGGGAAGTGGCTTAGGAGTAGCTGTTATGTCAATGAACATACGATTTTTTTGTTTCAGCCCAAATGCACTCTTTAAAGAGGAGCAGAATTTGCAATTTTCAACTCGAATGTCCATAATCAGTTGTAGCGTTCGCAGCGGCCCACTATCCTGAGTTTGCAATTTTTACATCAGCACTAACAGCATAGAGTCATCTTAGTGAAATTAAGGCTTACCTTGGTTTTCCTCCTCAGTTCTGCCCATCTGATCGCTCTGGTGCAGAGCTGCTCCACCCTCTTGTGTAATGCGTGTGATTTCCCTGCATCAATTCAAGCACGTGAAGAAGGATTAAAACATTTAGAACTCAGCTTGAATCATGCAAAGGCGTGGAAACAAATTAAACGGGATCATCAGAGCATGGAGACTGAAATCAGTGAGAGAAGAAGTGACAGGAGCTTGCCTGTCCTGGGATCCCGGCCGGCGAACACAATTGGCTCCATGCCGCCGTCGAGCTCCGGCAGCGCGACCTGCAGCGCCACTTGGATGGGGTGCAGGCCCAGCGTGCTGTTGAGCCACTCCTCTGTGGTCTGGAACACGAGCGGTAGCGCGACGATGTACGGCACGTCGAGCTTCTGCAGCGCCGCGATCGCCCGGGGGTGGTCCTGCCTCGCCGGCCCTCCGACGAGCGCGAAGCCGGTGAGCGACACGACCGCGTTGACCATGGGCTTGCCCGTGACTGGGTCGACGAGGTACCGCTGCGTGGGCCCGGAGAAGTCGAGGCCGCCGGCGAAGATGGGAATGACCTTAGCGCCCCTGGCCTCGAGCTCCATGATGACGGCGACGTAGTGCCCGTCGTCGCCGGTGACAATGTGGCTCCTCTGGAGCACGAGTCCGATGACGGGCGCGTTGGGGTCCTTGAGCCCGTCGTCGGCGTCCCGGCGCGTGCCGTACCAGTTGAGGTACTCCTTGACGTCGTCGTACATGGTGGGCGCGAGCGGGTGCCAGATCCCGGCGTCGAGGTAGAGCACGGGGTCGTCGTACTTGATGCCGGCGCCCTTGAGCGCGGGCACGTACGACCCGGCGATCATCTTGAGGAAGTTCTGGAGGTTGTCCGGCGACCCGCCGAGCCAGAACTGGAGGCTCAGGATGTACAGCCTGGCGTCCTGCGCCTTGTCGGAGGGCAGGTACTTGAGCACCTTGGGCAGCGTGCGCACGAGCTTGAGCATGGAGTCGGCGAAGTTGCCGTCGTTCTTCTTCCGCTTGAACAGCTGGAAGAAGGGGCTCTTGGACTGCCCGAGCTGCGACATGCTGAACGACCCGAGCTTGTTGAGCCGCATGACCTCGGGCATCGACGGAAACACGAGGACCGCGTCCATCCGGTCCCGCTCCGCCTCCACCGCCGCCTTGACCTTGAGCGCGAGCTCCTCGACGAAGATGAGCGAGCCGATGAACACGTTCGCGTCGGCGAGGTCCGCGCGGAAGGTCTCGTACGTCTCCGCGTCGCGGAGCTCCTCGACCAGGTACCCCACGACTTCGAAGCTCGCCGCGCGGCGCGGGTCCGCGTTCAGGTGCTGCACGGCGGCGGTGACGGAGGACTGGTACTGCGCCTCGAGGACGACGTAGACCACCTTCACGCGCGGCGGCCCGCCGCGCTGGTCGGGCGGGACCACGCGCCGCACCTCCGGCGTCGTCTGCGTGAACAGCCCGTTCCCGCCCGCCACCGCGCAGCGGACAGTAGCGCTCCGGCGCCGGCTGAGGAGCACGGAGCGGAGACGACCCGCCCGCTTGCTCTGCGCCGCCGCGCCCCCCGAGGCCGTGGCGAACGGGGGGGCGGTGAGCAGAGACGACGACATCTCTCTTCCCTCTTCTTTGCACTAGCGCTACTAGGAGTAGTTAATTGCAGGGGATTAAAAAGGAACACGAACGCACTCGCACGGGAGGATCGAGGAGCAGTGTCAGCAAACAACCGCACTGCCGCTACCAGCAAGCAGAGAGAGAGAGAGAGAGAGTCGATTAAGAAAACAGAACCGATTCTTGGCTGTGGCTGGCGGCCGGCGTTCTTACACCGCCCGAGGCAGAACAGGGGAAGCAGCAACTCTCCCTCAAAGAAGAACAGGGGAAGCTAGCAGGGGAGTGTGAATGTATAGCTTTGTCAGCGTCCTCCCTCCTCCGTCGGCGAGGGGACGAGAGGAGGCGAAGAAGAAGAAGGGCGTGTGAGGGCCGGGAGAGGGAGATTTTGGTGGCGGGAGCCGGGACACGTCGGAGCAGACGGCGAGGTGGGGTAGGGGAGGAGCCGGAAAGCGGGATCGCGATCGGAGCGAGGCGCGCTGCGATTGGTCAAGGGGGATTTCCTGGGTGCGCGCGGCCGGAGGAGGGAGATGAGGCCGCGGATAACAAGCCGTCGCTGTTGACGGCCGGCGCGTGGCGCGAGCCGCGGCCGCAGCCTCGGCGCTGTCCTTGGGCCGTGATATTTCTTGGGCGCGCTTCGCTTTTCGGTTCGTGGACAGGGAGGGATGCTGGGCTCGGCCGCCCGCGTCCTCCCGTGACCCTGAGTCGCGGCACCCGGACAAATCAGCTCGTCCGCTTGGGTTTTGGGCCCTGCACGCTTGGCTCAACGCGATCTCCTGATCCCTGGACGTGGCACGTCTACGGGACGCACAAGTTCAGACATGTTTCTGCTTACTGTCCCTCCTCACAAATAATTAGATTTTATCAAAGTCCAGCGTTAGGATTTTGTCCATAGGAGTATATCATATGTGAGTTCCAGTTTATTTATGATTCATGCTATATACTTTCATATTTTGTTCATAGGAGCATTAGGGCACTCCTAATGGCGGCACTCTCGATGCAAGTTTCTAGAGTTAGTTTCTAAGAGTAATAAATTATATTTTAGAAACTATTATTTTTAATGCATAGTTTCTATACTAGTTCTCTATCTAGATTAAACTTTAATGATTTCTTATATATTTCCTAAGAGAAAATTATGCTATAAAAACTAGTAGAATCCACCAAATATATATTTTTCCAAATATATTTTTTGTAGTTTCTTAGTGTCTTGGTATCAGTGAAGAAGTGATTTTTTGTTGTAGAAATAGTTTCTTCATCTCTTATTCTCTTTCTTCATCAAGTTTTTTGCCACATAAACAAAATGCTGATGTGTCATAATAGTTAAAAAAGATAAAAACTATCATTAATGGCCATTGGGGATGCCCTTAGAATTTTCGCATGAACCATTGGGCTGCCTCCCTTTAATGCTATATTAGTGGAGGCCTTCATGAGCATGCATACAAGGTGGGAGACGAGCTAGACCATTGAGGCCGCATGTATATCTTTATGATTGATTCCATCTATCTAAAGTATGGTAGGCAATTTCCTTCTCATAAAAAATGATATGAACTTTTTCCTTCAATAGTCCGAGTGCTTATGTGCTACGCTACGGACAGGTTAACGTGGTTGTCTGATATAGGAAGACAACTCCACTGCAGAGAGACAATGTGACAATTCCGCTATGATACAGGCATGACAACTTGTATCAATACTCATTGATATACAGACACAACAAAATTACACAATACCATACCGATATGAAAAAATAGAAATGCTAAACAAAAGGACAAAATCCACAAAAGAGAAGATTTAAAAACCTCGCCGGTCAGCTTCAAATTGTCTACAAGAGGATTCAAAAACTTGATCCCAGTTTTTGGCTCTAGCATATTCTGACAAGATGCTTTTTGGCATAGCAACACAAGCATAACCTGAATATTTTTTTATCAAAGGCTGATCTTCAGGTTCTTGAATATGGCCACCATTGCCATTAACTCAGGAAGCATTCAGAGATTCTTGCATAAATAGTGTAGAGGGCAAGCATATTACTGCAAAGGTATACAGCAAATACTATAAAACTGGAAGTGAGACACATGAGAAAGGACTCCACATTAAGAAAAAGATAATTAGCTTACAAACCATGAGAACATTTGAGGGATATGTTCCACTATCTTAGCTAGTTAGAAAGAACATATACTTAAGCTAAATAGCAAGAAAACTCACTTGTATTATATTGGGGATGTCTCTGAACTCTTTTCAGCTCTTTTCGAGTAACTTGGTAAAATAGAAGAGCAAAGCTTAGTTGTTCAAATGAGAAATAAATAGAATAGTTAATTCTCAAGTAGGTATGCAACACCATGAATCTAAATAAGCATGCTTCTGGATCTGGAAATGAGATTAAGGTTATGCAACAAAAAACAGCATATTGACAACCTTCATTGGATAATGCAAGTTTTGCAGCACACTAATATAGTCCGCAGGAATAACAACACATATGCAAATAAATAATATATATTTTTCATAAAAAGAAGCAAATGTATTGTGAGAGATAACAGACTGTATCGTACAGTGCAAAATTATTACATTTTGTCATTTATTCAGATAGTAAGTTTAATATCTTACACAGCACAAGGCAGACAAAAAAAAAAAAAAGAGACCTTCATTGAGGCGCATTTCTACATCACGTACCAAGAATGAATTTGCATGTTTCCATGGCCTCAGTGATGAATGCGACGAACTTATCACTTTCACCGTTTCAGATGGTTTCATGTGCAGCCGCAAAAGCATCCATTGTAAAAAAAAAAACATAATTGTGCTGTCAATGTAACAGAAAAGTAACTTACAGCCTCATGTAACAGAAAAGGCAAAACAATTGAATACTTACAGCCTCATGGAATGATACAAGACACCCAAGTCAACTGGATACAGCAGAATATTTAGTGTGTCTTCCTCCTTGTGCTGTCAATATATCTCTGGATTGTGAAACACTTTAGATCAAACACCATCACTGAAACGAAGGGAGATGTCACAAGGTCTAATGCGCTTACAACAACATTGGGACAACACAATTAATAAAAAGAGAAAAGAGGTACAGCAGCAACACATTTAACTTGGGATTTCTCCCTGGTTGCATGATGGAAAAAGTCTGGAGGTCCATCCCTCAATCTCCTTCACTCTAACATCAAAGAGAGGACTGATGACACCACGCTTGTTCAGTCTGCCATTCAGTGCAACCACAATTTTTCCTACCCTTTGGTCATCCACATACTTGAACTCACCGATGATGCCTACATTAAAAACAACACTAAGGAAGCCATTCTCCACAAGAAACAGATAATGACCTTTCATGATGGCCTGATCATGAACTGAAGCTTCCCTGTTCTCAGCATTGTACATGCTCACTGGTCCCAACTCCTAATGACGTTTCATGCAAGATCAGCACCATATACTGCCATTTTCTCTGCTGCATATTTCCTCTCTTCAAACCAATCAATCCTATCAATGACGAGAATGCAGATACATAGCCTGATTTCTCCACCATAGACTAAACCATCCTTCATTCCCTTTCCCCCTGTCCTAAAATGAACTATCAACATCTCCGCCTTCAAACAACCTGACTCTAGAGACATCAAGATGTAATGCATTTGATAGTGATGGTTAACCAAAACATTATTTATTCAATGCACAGTCATTAACAACCTTAGAACCAAAACTGAAATTAAGAACACCAAAAGACCAGTGGTGGAGGAATGTAGAGAGGACGAGATGAGCACGTGCATACCTGGTGACCCTCATGTAGATGGAGCTGCGTTTCCCAACGACATCAGCATTGGAGATGGGGGGAGGCGGATCAGCACACGGCTGCTCCTCCTTATTGGGCATCTTGGCCTTTCAAGTGCACTGCCTGTTAGCGGTTCTCACGGCTCTCTTGCAGCAAGTATGAATTTCAGCGGAAATAGATCAATGAGGAAAATGGAGGACCAGCGGGCGGCGCAGCGTAGCCTTTTGTTGCAGTGCCGAAGCGACGTCGCACGGTTGGGATCACCGGCGAGCAGGGTGCGGGAGGCTAGCGGAGGCGATGGCGCAGGGAAAGGCGGGGGCTGCGGCTAGGGACGCTGGGGAGGGCACGGGCGGGTCGGCGTGTCGGCACAGGGAGGGGCGGGGTCTACGGCCAGGGTCGCTGGGGAGGACGAGATGGGGAGGCGCGTCAGCAGAGGGAGGGCGGAGGCGAGGGCTAAGGGCAGCTGGGTCGAGGTGGGTCGAGGTTGAGCCAGGGGCGGCGGTGGCCAGCGTGGGAGCGGAGGCGGGGGCTAGGGACGGCCGGGGAAGAGGCGGGTCGAGGTTGAGCTAGGGGCGGTGGTCGCCATCGTGGGAGCGGAGGCAGGGGCTAGGGGCGGCCGGGTCGAGATTGAGCCAGGGGCGGCGGTGGCCGGCGTGGGAGCAGAGGCGGGGGCTAGGGGCGGCCGGGTCGAGGTGGGTCGAGGTTGAGCCGGGGGTGGCGGTGGCCGGCATGGGAGCGGAGGGCGGAGGTGGGGGCTAGGGGCGGCCGAGGAAGAGGCAGATCGAGGCTAGAGGGTGGCAGCGACGGGTGGGAGCGGAGGGCGGAGGCGGGGGCGAGGCTGTTCAAGCGTGACCCGAAGATGGTTTACTGACGCTCCTTAGGCAAAGGAGCGACAACAAAGATATAATAATATAGTTTATAAAGAAAATTAAATAGTAAACTTCGTATAATCTTAGGTTTTGCGATATATTTTTGTATTTTGGCTTGGGTCACTTAGCCCGGATTACTTGATCATAATATTTCAAAAAATCTCACCCTTATTAAAAATAATGTGAATGCTATATGTGGATGTCACCTTCGTATTAATTTGGGAGATCCCGTGCTAACATCTCATTCAATGATTTCAATTATTTGAATTAATCAAAATCCATACATCATGGAAAAATAAAGTTAGAATTCACATATAATATTCAAAGTTATTTCATGATAAT
This sequence comes from Zoysia japonica, assembly GCA_001602275.1. Classification (NCBI taxonomy): domain Eukaryota; kingdom Viridiplantae; phylum Streptophyta; class Magnoliopsida; order Poales; family Poaceae; genus Zoysia; species Zoysia japonica. The sequence goes on along the minus strand of BCLF01000057.1, from coordinate 1,183,391 downwards.
CCAAAATATCTAGAATTTTGTGAAGCAAGGACCATAACACGCCAGCTTTTATGAAAATTTACTCAAAATTAAAAGTTGTCAAGACACATTAACATTTCGTTGCATCTTGGAAAAATAAAAACATATAATTGTTGCACTTCAATAAAAATTGAAATATACAAATGCACTAATGATTCTAAATTGAATCACAACAGTATGGATATATATCTGCTCTTAGTGACATCATATTTCCCATGCATGCATGTATGCTTCTGAAGGCCTGAACAAATATGTCATTAGATAGCTAGATAAATAGATATCCGTATTTTCTGATAGACAATCAAAATATACAAATATGCCGTGCACAATAAATAAAATGACACCTCTAAAGACGTTGAACCAAAATTTTAATGGTATATCAATTTGAATGAAGGATATGGTAGCGAAGTTGTCCACATGCATATCCATGTGAATTGTTTAGATGAGTGAATCTTCAACTTCGACATCTCGACCCATGGCCTCACACTCATTAACTATTTGAATTATCATGGGTGATAGATTGATCAGGTAGCACTATAAATCTACACATAGGACACATCCTTCTCCTTACTGATCCTTAGATAGGTTCATAGATCGGGCCCTATTCCTTTGCAGAAGGAGCAGTAGTAGTCCCTACATACTTTGACACGATGGTTGCAACTATGGTGTCTTCCTCCACCATTTACATGATGGTACTCCTATATGCAGCAGCACAAGCAGTCTAAGTCCCCAACAGCGAAGAGCACAAGGGTATCCATGACCTAGTGACACAGACATGCAAAAATGTATCATTGATGTACGATTCGAAAGATTTTAATTATGTCACCCAGGAGTTTTGTGAGTCAGCTCTTCGCTCGGACAAGTGTAGCATGGTTGCCAGGCACGCGCGTGATCTAGTGCTCATTGCCATTGATCTTCTCCAGCATAACGCTGCAAAAGCAGAAGCCATGGTCAATGGTACAAACGAGCAGAAGAGCCATAGTTCAGGCACAACACTAGCCCTCCAGTACTGTTGTTTTGACTACAACACCGCAGTAAACACAGTTCCAGTGTGTCGCAAGATGGTCCAAGAGTACAAGCCCAATGCAAGCCCCTGGCTGGACACCGACTACTCCGATTGTGCGCTGAGGCTCAAGGAGACAGCCCTTGACTGTTATGACTTGGTCTTGTACACTAAGGTAGATGAACATGTGAGGAAGATGTTGCGGAATGAGGTGATAGAGATCTACCATCATGCCGCACTTGTCGAAGCCATGATGTATGTAATGATTCTCGGTCCTGAAGATTAAGCAATAGGTAGGGCTTCGTCCGACCAAAGCAACCTATGCTATGTAAATAAAATAGCGACCAAGTCTTGCCCAAATGTAAGACAGTCATGATGCAGAGATGTTTCTTCAGAAAAGTTCTCTTTGCTGGATCGGAGAGAAGTTTAATCAAGATCATTGTCAGAACCAGCAATGGACAACGTGGAGGTTCTTAATTTGCTGGACAGCTGTCCCACTTTTTTGGGAAATACAAGGAGATAGTTTTCAGTAGGCTAAGGCACTTGTCTGCCAGAATATGTAACCTTCGGTGGCAATACTAGCAATTGACAAAATATTATTTCTAGCAATCAAAGAAGATAATAAGATATCAACTTAAACACCTTGAACATATTCCGATTTACTACTCATACACTTCATTTGGAGGACAGATGTGTGACACCCCAGGTGTCAAATTGAACTCCTTTGTACCTTGTCACCCTGCCATGTCAAGAATGAAAGAATCCAACTTTTTTATTAATTGTATCCATTTGAATGATTCAAATAATTAGCAAAATTAAGGTATGTACCTTGTGAAGAAACTTCAAAATGTTCTATGCCAAGGGAGAATGTTGTTGATTTGTCTAAGCTTTTATCTTAGTATCACCCCAAAAATTGCCATAAATATTTAAGCTTTATAAGTATTTTTCTAGCATCCGCCAAGAGACTTCAGTTATAATCAAATAAAATCGATAAAATTTAGAAATCATTTGGACCCACCCATCAGCCTAACAAGATGTCAATGCGGGCGGCACGCACCACGTGACCATCGATCTACTGGCAGGATCTCGTGTGGCACACCCGTGTGATCTTTCGCGTGGCTTCAACCATTTTTAGCTTTAGAATCTTTGACAATTCGTTATAAATTGTAGAGAAATTGGAACAATCAAAACAAAATTTGTTGGAATCCTTGTACCCAGATTTACACAATGCATACGTTTATTGTGACTTCAGCTCAAATTGTTAATAAATATAATTCAGAGATATAATAACCAAGATAAATTCATATCTGCAATTCTAGTCATACATAAATTATTAAATTTGGAGAGAATGCATATCATGGCATACTAGAAATACTATATAATGGCGAAATTTGGATTAAACTCACAAAGTTGGGGTAAACCATATGACTGCGAAACTATATGAAAACATAATAATCTAAGCAAAACCAAGGTCTAAAGAAAGCGGTTACTATTTATATAGAGTGTAAGGATCAAGGACATAGGAGAAGGGGGAGGTTGAATTGGTGGACTTATAGAATTTAATTCGCTACAAACTTAAACTATGAGACTCAAAATCACAACAAGAGCAACCTACACAAATCTAGTAGGCCAAGGCCCCTAACAATGCTACTGATAAAATAAAAGCAACAAGCAAGCACTTGCACGATAGCCATCAAGAGAAATCGTAAAGCAACCTAAGACTCTACTCAGCAATATAAAATGCAGAAAGTAAAGAGAGAGAGAGTCAAAAGAATGCTCAGTGATTTCTTCCGGGGTCTCGGAGGGTTGGCGCCTTCCTCTAATCCTCGTTGGTCCAATCCTGTCGAAGTCTTGGTCCCTCCTGCTGTTTTCAAAACGGTGCTCCCAAAGGTATGCTCTACTTACCAGAGTAAAGTCACCAGCGGCCCGGCTGTCACACACAATACTCTCGCGCTAGAGCAGGTCTCCAAGGCTCCGGGCGCTCTCTCTTGGTATCCCTTTCGAGCGAGAGCCTCAAAACCGCTCACAAACTTGGCGTCATCTTTCACAATCTCCTCGGAAGCTCGAACACCGACTCTTAGCCGGTCTATGCTACCAAACCAAGAGTAATAAGCAAAGATCACTCCTTTCAAAGCCTCACAAGCTCTAGAAGTATATGAATGCTCCTACTACATTCCTACTAGCGCCAAAGATCTCTAATCTTACGTTGTGCTCTCTTCATGGTGTCCCTTGGTCTTTCACAAGTTTGCTCCAGTAATTCAGACCTTAGACACACAAGAAAACGTCCCCCTCCACGGTTTAAATAGGCTCCAAACCCAGAAACAACCGTTGAAACATGATGTCATAAAGCTGACTGCTTTTGCCAGTCACCGGAATTGTCCTATAACTTCTCCCACCGGACTGTCCGCCGGACTGTCCGGTGACTCCTTCTGTCAGCAGACCAGGGTAACACCTTCTCTGTAATCCATTTCATATGTCACTGGACTGTCTAGTGCATACCTTCAGCGGACTGTCCGGTGACTCTCACTTTTGGACGTTCAGAGACACCTTTTTTGGACTTCATCTTCAGACTCAGCGGACTGTCCGGTCATTGGCTTACTGGACTGTCCGATGACTTTTTCTTCTGGAATCCAGAGAGCACCTCTCTGTGGACTGGCTTCTTCTCGCTCACCGGACTGTCCAGTGACACTTCTGCAACTACGTTCGTCTTCGACTTGACTTCGGCTTTGCTTGCTTCGCTTCCTTTGCCATCTTCAGTGCTTTCTGAAGTAACTAAGGGCATTCATACCCTCTATCACTTGTATGATTTGAGAACGAATGTCTTGACCCCCTTAATAGTATCGATAATCCAATGGACTCTATAGCTAGTCCTTAGCCTTGGTCCACCGAAGCTTGGAACTTCTCTTCTTAGGATCATCCTTGTCATCCACCGAGGATGCTCACCATATTGTAGTAGAAAAACGGGGTGGTACCTACAATCACAACCGTTACCTATGGTGTTCATTCAATTAGTAGAATCAATTCATACCTTTTAGGGGGCTTCAAAAGTCAAGAAGCTTGCATAGAGGTTAGGGTGTTCTTAGGGGGCAAACCCTAATACCAATGGGCCTAGAAAAGATACACAACCCAAGGGCCAAAAGATGGTGTCACCAGGGTAGTTTTTGGACGTCATCTTGTTTTGACGATCCCCGATGACTCCGGTCGAATTTTGAGATGAGACCAGTGCCATTGGAAATATTATTTTTTTAGGTTTCCATACATATCTAGAACATCAAAAATGGATCCCGGATGCAACTTAAGAGTCTATTTTAGTGCGGACTGCTCCTATAACCCGAGGATAATTTGATTCCGAGTTGAATTAAATCTCCTCTAGGATTGAACGTGCCTTGCTGGTCTTGAGCATCTCCAAATTTTTCTTCATGCTTCTCTTGATCCTGTCCAATGTTCATAATCATGATATCATTAAGTATCAATCTATTCTCAAAAAAAGGAAAACATTATTTAGGAATGAGCTCACCTCTAAGTTTCAATTGTTGTGCAGAGCTCTTGTGATTGGACCATCGATAGTAGTTAGAGGAGTGTTGTGTGTATCTAATGAAAGGATATCCTCATCCCAAGGTCCATGGAGCCAATGACCGAGTCCACGCCATTCCTTTAGAAAGAAAATCCGCAAATCTTCCTGAAAACCCCCTTGACTTTGAACTATTATGCAATCAGTCCAAAACATCTTACATAGAACTCCCATACTTTCATATAATTACAGTTTGATCCCAATAACTCTTTTATTATTTACGTGTAAGGCCTTGGAATCTTGTAGTCATCGCAATTAAGCTCCTGCATCTTCAATTCAACCTAGCTTTTTACTCGTAACTCCGATTTGGCTGATTCTTGCGCTCATGAAATTTACTCAAAATTAAAAGTTGTCAAGACACATTAACATTTCATTCCATCTTGGTGAAATAAAAAATGTATCATTGTTGCACTTCAATAAAAATTGAAATATACTAATGCACTAATTATTCTACATTGAATCTCAACAGTATGGATATATATGTGGCCTTAGTGACATCATATTTCCCATGCATGCATGCTTCTGAAGGGCTGAACAAATATGTCATTAGAGAAGGAGAGAGAGAGAGACCAAATTATTCGTGGGGATATCCGAATTTTCTTATATACAATCAAAATATACAGATATGCCGTGCACAATAAATAAAATGGCACCTAACACTGAGGACATTGAACCAAAATTTTAATGGTATATCAGTTTGAATGAAGGATATGGTAGCGAAGTTGTTCACATGCATATACATTTGAATTGTTTAACACTAAATGAGTTGATCTTCAACTTCGACATCTCGACCCATGGCCTCACACTCATTAACTATTTGAATTATCATGGGTGATGGATTGATCAGGTAGCACTATAAATCTACACATAGGCCACATGGTTCTCTTTTTACTGATCCTTAGATAGGTTCATAGATCTGGTCCTATTTCTTTGCAGAAGGAGCAGTAGTAGTTCCTCCTGACTTGATCCCAAAATGTGCCGTGTCTATGGTACGAAAAGTTCAGACATGTTTTTGCTTACTGTCCCTCCTCACAAAGAATTACTCCGTCCGTTCTTTAATTGATATCCGTTGACTTTCAACATCAATTTTGACTATTTGTCTTATTCAAAAAATTAGTTTAAATGTGTAAAATTTTAAGTTGTGATTCAAATAACTCTAATGATAAATGAATCTATAACAAAATATATGATATTTATTAAAAAAATTTGAATAAGATGAATGGTCAAAGTTGGAGCTAGAAGTCAACAGCGACAACAATTAAAGAACGGAGAGAGTACATTTTATCAAAGTCAAGCTTCTAAACTGACTAATAATATCTTAGCAAATTAGTTTAAGAGTTACATACTCCGTTTCATTCTTAAATTGCTTTCACTGTTGATTTTTAACATCTTTAATCATACTTCCTCTGTTCTTAAATCGTTGTCGCCGTTGGCTTTTAACATCAAATTTTACTATTCACTTTATTAAAAAAGTTTAATAAATATCATATATATTTTTTATAATTTGCCTTGCCACTAAAGTTATTTGAATCACAACTTATAATTTTACACATTTAAATTAATTTTTGAACATAACAAAGTCGAGTATAAAGTTGTTACAATATAATTTTAAAGTTGCTACCTTACCTGTGGTAAAAAAATGGACATGTAACCACTACATCTTTTTGCGGCGATACAACCCCATTTTTGCTATGAAAATCTAAACTATCTCAACACTAGATATTTATGGCAACAAATTTGACATATAGCCACTCCACCTATTCTCGTGGCAATAGCATCAACTTTTTGCAACGTAAAGTTGAGACTATCACAAGGTTATAAATTTATCATGTTGCCGAGTAGTTCTTTTTTTGCGGAAATAAAACTAACTTATGCCACAAGTTGTCGTGCTTGTCACAAAACAAATAATCTGCGGCAAAAACACCCATATATCGCAACAAACGTTAAGACTGTCACAACGCTAAATAAAATAGGGGCAATATCATCCACCTATTGCCACAATTTGTGAAATGATTGTAAATCACAAACCTATTGCAACATATCATAGACCTATGGAAAATAAAGTAGCAAGATATCAAAACAATTGTTGTTTTGTTCAAATTGTATGCACAAAGGACCAGTCGGTTTGATCCTCTGACTAATTTCCATATTGAGAATCATTTGATCTACCATACTTGCCAATCCATCACACATGAGAATTTAAATAGCTGATGCAAGTATGGTCACCAATCAAATATTTAAAAGTTGAAGATTCATTCAATTAGTATATCGATTAGGTGGGTCATATGGGTACACTTATCAAACTGTTGGGTTTCCTGTCCCTACTTGATCAATCTCACACGTGACAATTCAAATATTAGTGCTTGTGAATCCATGGATCAAGTTATCAACGAAGATCCACCCATTTAGTGTCGATATGTCATAAAGATACATATGTCAATAGTTTCGGCTCCTATGTAAGATGGATATACCAAAAAAATTCCGAATGAATTTCCTCAATAAATAATCACATATATACAATGCATGTACTACCGGTAGTTGTAGTAGTAGTATATATCGTATGTGAGTTCCATTTTATTTATGATTCATGCTATATACCTTCATATTTTGTCCGTAGGAGCATTAGGATTTCCGCATGAACCATTGGGCTGCTTCCCTTTAATGCTATATTTAATGGAGGCCCCCATGAGCATGCATGTGTAGAATTCCAGCCAAAAAGAAAAGGGTCAGTACTGCAGCTGCGTGTCACTGTAGCACACGAGCTACTGTATGGACGGGTATCGCTAGTTCAGGGAGATGAGATGGAGACGAATTAAAAAACTCAGGCTTTGGAATATAAGTAATAACTCGGTTAATTTTTTTACGCGAAGCGAAGACGAAAGGGTAAGCAGTTATTCTGCGATGTGGCACCTGCAGGGGTGCAAGCGGGTCTGGAGCCGTATTCCGAGCTCGAGATATTACAGAATGGTATCAAAGCTGACTCTTGTGATTTCACGGGCGTATACGTGACAAGACGTGGATACGGTGTGCATGACGCATGGTCCCAGCGTGGTCATGGTATGATATAAATGCCGGCACTAGACGTACACGTGGTTAAGAGAGGTGATCTTGAACATCTGTCTCGTCGGAATAAATTGGTCCGCTCCTCAATAAGAATGTTGAGTCCTAACAGGGGAACGTAGAATCTCAGCCCAAAAAGAAAGGGCCCAGTACTGTACGCAGTGTACTGCAGCTGAGCGACACTGTAGCACGCGAGCTACTGTAGATTTTGGAGTTAGTCTGTACCGTTAGTTCAGGGAGATGGAGAACAATTTAAAAACCCGGCTTTAAAATGTAGTAATAACTCGAGTTAACCTTTTTACGTAAAGCGAGGACGAAAACGTAAGCAATTATTTTGTTAGGTGAGACCCGCCCGGGGTGCGAGCGGGTCTGAAGCCGTATTTCGGGCCCGAGATGTTACAGAGCATGCAAGGTGGGAGATGAGCCAGATCATTGAGGCCGCATGTATATCTTTATGATTGATTCCATCTATCTAAAGTATGGTTGGCAATTTCCTTCTCGCAAAAAATGATATGAACTTTTTCCTTCAATAAGAAAGATATAACAATATAGTTCATAGAGAAAATTAAAGAGTAAACTTCATATAATCCTAGGTTTTGCCATATCCTTCTCACAATACCGCAAGTATTTTGGCTTGGGTCACTTGGCCCGGATTATTTGGTCATAATATTTCGAAAAACCTCACCCTTATCAAAATAATGTGAATGGTACATGTGGATGTCACTTTCATATAAATTTGGGAGATCCCGTGCTAGCCTCTCATTCAATGATTTCACTTATTTGAATTAATCAAAATCCATGCATCTTGGAAACATAAAGTTAGAATTCACATGTAATATTCAAAGTTATTTCATGATAATCCAAAATATCTAGGGTTTTGTGAAGCAAGGACCATAACACCCCAGCTTTTATGAAAATTTACTCGAAATTAAAAGTTGTCAAGACACATTAACATTTTGTTGCATCTTGGTGAAATAAAAACATATCATTGTTGCACTTCAATAAAAATTGAAAAATACAAATGCACTAATGATTCTAAATTGAATCACAATAGTATGCATATATATATGTGGCCTTAGTGACATCATATTTCCCATGCATGGATGCATGCTTCTGAATGCCTAAACAAATATTTCAATATATATATATAGGCCATAGAATTCTTATTCTGTAGCTAGACTGGTTTGATCGAATCAGGTTCTTGATACCTGATCAACTACTGTGCGTTTTGATGGATCGAATCAAATTCTCGCCCATGTGCGTCACGCCCTCAACAAAAATCCCATCCCCACGCCATGGATTGGAAACAAATATCCTAAATTCTTGCCAACAGAATTCTCAGCCAATCGCAATATCCTGGCGACGGCAGCTCATTCTTTATCTTCGACCCTATCCCATATATTGGAGCACCGCCTCGCCACCTGATAAACTTTCCAACATCTCATCTCCAACGCGCCGCCTCGTCCCGGATGCGCTGAGCCGCGCCGCCATTCTCAAATTCCTGAATGCTGCCTGAACGACTCTCCGCGACGCGCATTTGGCTAGTTGGCAACTGCATCTTCTTCTCGACAGAAGCTCCCTCTCCGTGCCCGCACCGCCGGCCGCTGCACCGTGCTTCTTCCGGTCAGGTACGGCACCCACTGGACCGCGGATTCTACCTGTATGCCGCAAAGTTACATCCCTTTCCAATATCCCGTCAGTAATTTTGATTTCATCATTGCACTAATCCAACGCTGGCTTTGTTGTATTTTCATCCTTCTATGCAATTAATTTCTCGTTCCTCAATGCACGTGTTTCTCTCACCATGCAGGATTCGTACATCCAACAACCGGGAGGGTGGCTGCATTGCATTAATCAAAACTGAATACTACGCTTCGACGAGATTGAATACGCACGTATGACGGCCGTGACAGGGTGCTGTTCTTCTTCCTCGTCGATGGTATTTCGCCGAGGCCAGGGATTTCGCAGAGGCGTCCATCTGGGCGCAGCTCCTGCATAGCTTCGCCGCAGCTTGGCTCCTGGGAAAGTTGCTGTACGCTTGCCTCGGCCACTTCGACGAGTTCCACCTCGCCATGCGAAGCTCTCCGCGTGCGCACCCACATCGACGCGCGGGCTCTAGCCGCTTGTCGTCTCCTGCTTCGGCGCATGACTCTACCCACACGCGGCGTCGCGCCGGACCTCATCATGCACGGCTGCTACGTCCGCGCGTATCTGGACTCTGCAGCGCCGGCTCACCTGGAACTTGAAGTTCGCGTTCGAAACGCTCGACGGCAACGTTGAAAGCCTGAACCCGTCATGGCCATGGACAACATTGTCTTCCAGGCCTTTGATAATTAATGAAGGTGGCTTTCCCGCTAGCTCCGAGGCATTGCTGGAGTCGGCCAGCGGGAAGCGGCGGTGGACGTATGCTCGGTGTTTTGCTCAGGAAACAACATAGAAGAAACCAAGTCATTTGGATCTACTGATACTAACCAGTTCATAAGTCGAGTTGAATTGCTAGAATGTACATTGTAAAGTGATGAAAAAGTGATTGTAATCCCATCTACCAAAAAATTGGTAGGATCATACTAACACTGGTTTATGTTCTCTCAAAAAATCAACCTGTGTTTGCATGATATTTTTGCACATTGACTCTTACACTTAGTGTTTATAAAAAAGTTCTAAACCAGTTACATGTTCTTCTCAAATAATGTCAATTTTTCACATTCTTGCAGATTAATGTAATACATTGCGCTTCTTTTTTTTCTTTTCAGCTAACTTTGAGCATAGTGGAACTTTGAATTACTCAAAATCACCTGATGCTTCACAGGGATCTGTTGTTGTTTCCACAGTGTCACCTTCCTCTTGTGGCTCTGTTCCTTATAGAAAAGATGACATTTATGTCGTTAAAGTAGGACCTAGATTCTGAAAAAAAATCCTAAGAGATCTCATGTGTGTAATTGTCATTATCTGTGAACTATTCTTCCAGTGTTAGATGCTTCATATCCTGCAGATGCTGAACTTTCAAACATAATATCAGATTTATTGGCATGGTTTACGCAGAATTCTCTCTGTTAAGTGTGCAAATAATTATCCCCTCCGGTTTTAAATTATTGACACCGTTGACTTCTAATGTCAATTTTGACCATTCGTCTTGTTCAAAAAATTTATTCAAATGTGTAAAATTTTGTTATTATTTAATTTATCATTGGTGAAATTTAAATCACGACTAATAATTTTACACATTTGAACAATTTTTTTGAATAAGACGAATGGTCAAAGTTGATGTTAAAAGTCAACGGTGTCAATAATTTAAAACCAGAGGAAGTACTATATAGGTAATTGTCATCCTTCTCTGATTAGCTTTCACTTGATGCTTCATATCATGCAGCCGCTTTGACTTTGCAATTAGATCAGCATATTATTTTTTATTGAACTTTTGACCAAAAAATTGTTGTCATTGTTTACATAGGTTTCTGCTCTGTTAGGTATGCCGAGGATTCGTCAGTCTGTGAGCATGGAGAATATTAAGAGGAAAAGGTTGCTGAGCTTCAGAGTATACGAAATCCAGATATGCTACATTTGAAATCAAAGTTTTTGGAATTCAGCTGCCTGAATAAGATAACCTATAATGAATTTATTCTGTGCATCATTAAATATGGGACACTGTGAACAGTGTTGTCGAGGTCTTCCAAATTGGTTTTACTTTCTTCTCAGTTGGAATATGAATCTGATGGCTGCCC
>BCLF01000057.1:1154250-1171996 GCA_001602275.1 Zoysia japonica | reverse complement strand
CCCCCCCCCCCCCCCCCCCCCTTCAATTTCAACCCGACTAATTACTAGATCAGTAATAAATAAAGTCCTCTATATACTCAAATTATTTATTGATAATGTAGTAGATTGATGTTTTAAGGGAGGATGAGGCAAAAATTAGTATCTGCGAAGCATCTGGTTTGGCCTTGCAACTATCAGCAGATTATTGTGATGGTCTCAATTATTCCGTTGCAACTATTTAGAAAAATAGAAATTTCAAAACTCATAATTTTGCAAGTCACAAATGGTAAGTCTCATACAAAAAAGTTTTTAGAACTCATAACTTTGGCAAGTCTCAAGCAAAAAAAATTGAACAGGAAACTTTGAGGTTCAAGTTTCATATGGTTTCCTATGCTGTTGTGTCTGCTCAACTGAACATGATCAAACTGTCGTGACAAACGTGCAAATTTTGATTCTTTTTATTTCAATAAACAAGTCGTGCACTGCGAGCTACCCAAAATGAGCACCTGTGTACTGCACCTTTGTAGCCAGCATTGCACCTGGAAAGTGATAAACCTCTGCAGATGGGGTGTTCTGTTTTAGCTCATAATGCTTCTGTGTCAAATTCATATTAGCTTCGCAATTGGCGCTTGCTGATGACTATTAGAAGCAAGTTTGGCAGAAACAGCAGCAGTAACATTGTCTTTGGATACGGAGGATATCAAGTGTTTCTGGAGACCTGTAAATTGTAATGGGATAGAAACAGCGAACAAGCATCTCATCTCTGAACATGTTTAATCAAAATAATAAACTTGTTTAAAATGGAGATGTACTACGCACGCAGCTAGCCAGTTCTTGTCCTCTTGAGCTTCAACAAGCCAGTTGTTAGATTACTACGCACGCAGCGACATGTAAATCAACTTAACAATAATGCAGTTACATCGTCCTCCTAGGGTACCATGTTTTTAATGACCGAAAGAAGAGATAATCACAACCGCCGTAGATGCCGGGATTGCGAGGCATTCCGTTAAATATTGAGATTTCCCTGGCTATGCATGCACGCATGTCATGTGCCCCATGTGCCTATGCTGTTGTTTCGTGTGTTTGTTAATTTCGTGTCTTTTACGCCGCTAACCATGCATGCTCGGCTGCCATGTGCGTTATCCGTAGTTTATTCGTTTCCCGACGAATCAAATGACGTGACGTAAAATGGCACCTAATACTAAGGACACTGAACCAAAATTTTAATGGTATATCAATTTGGATGAAGGACATGGTAGCAAAGTTGTTCAGGTGCATATCCGTTTGAATTGTTTAACACTAAATGAGTGAATCTTCAACTTCGACATCTCGACCCATGGCCTCACACTCATTAACTATTTGAATTATCATGGGTGATGGATTTATCAGGTAGCACTATAAATCTAGCATAGGTTCATATATCGGGCCTATTCCTTTGCAGAAGGAGCAGTAGTAGTCCCTACATACTTTGGCACGATGGTTGCAACTATGGTGTCTTCCTCCACCATTTGCTTGATGGTACTCCTATATGCAGCGGCACAAGCGGTCCAAGTCCCCAACAGCGAAGAGCACAAGGGTATGCATGACCTAGTGACACAGACATGCAAAAATGCATCATTGGCGTACGAATCGAAAGATTTCAATATCACCCAGAAGTTTTGTGAGTCAGCTTTTTGTAAGCTTCACGACCTTTGAAGTCCCCTAAAAGGTATGAATTGATTTTGGTGATTGAATGAACACCATAGATAACGGTTGTGATTGTAGATACCACACCGCAAATCTCTACAACATGATGGATTTTCTCGATGGATGACAAAGGATGATCACAAGAAGAGGAGTTCTGGGGATCGGAGGACCAATGCTAAGGACTAGCTAGATAGTCCATAGGACCGCCGATACTATTAAGGGGAGTCAAGTCATTTGTCTTGTGTCATATAATTGTTAGGGGGTATTAAAACTCTTAGTTACCTCAGAAAGCACCGAAGATGGTAGAGAAAGCGAAGTCGAAGTGAAGACGAAGATGAAACTCAAATTCAGTTACAGAAGCAGTCACTGGACAGTCCGGTGAGCCTGGAGAAGCCAGTCCAGAGAGAGATGCTCTCTGGAGTCGAACAGAAGATGTCACCGGATAGTCCAGTGGTGCAATAACCGGACAGTCTGGTGAGCCAGAAGATGAAATCCAAAAGAAGTGTCTCTGGAAGTCCAAACGTGAGAGTCACCGGACAGTGCGGTGAAGATATGCATCGGACAGTCTGAAGTCATATGGAATGGATTTCAGAGAGGGTGTTTCCCTGATCTGCGAGAAGGCAAGGTCACCAGATACTCTGGAGGTGCGCCGGATAGTCCGGTGGGAGCAGTCAGCTTTACGACGTCACATTCCAAAGGTTGTTTCTAGGCTCAGAGCCTATTTAAACCATGGGGGGAGATGTTTTACCGTGTGCTTGAGGTTTGAATTGCTGGTGCAAACTTTTGAGAGGCCAAGAGACACCATCAAGCACAAGACAAGATTAGAGATCTTTGGTGCTAATAGCATCGTGATAGGAGCATTCATACACTTTTAGAGCTTGTGGGCATGAGAAGAGTGATATTTGCCTATTACTCTTGGTCTTGACAGGCTAGACCGGTTAGGAGTCGGTGTTCGAGCTTCCGAGGAGATTGTGAAAGACGACGACAAGTTTGTGAGCGGTTTCGGGTCCTCGCAAGAAAGGGATACCAAGAGAGAGTGCCCGAGTCTTGGAGGCTTGCTCTAGCGCTTAGATATTGTTTGTTACAGTCGGGTTGCCGGTGACTTCACTTCGGGAGTGAAGCGTACCCTTGTGAGCATCATTTCGAGAACAACGAGAGGAACCAAAACTCCGACGGGGGTGGTTCAACGAGGATTAGGGAAGGCACCTATCTTCTGAGACCTTGAAAAAAATCGTTGAGCATTCTCTTGACTCTCTCTGTTTATTTTTTACATTTTTTATTGTTGAGTAGAGTTATTAGGTTGCTTTGTGATTCCTCTTGGTGGTTATCGTGATAGTGCTTGCTGTCTTTTCTTATTATTAGCATTGTTAGAGGTCTTGGCCTACTAGAATTGTGTAGGTTGCTTTTGTCGTGAATTGAGTATCATAGTTTAAGTTTGTAGCGTATTAAATCCTATAAGTCCACGATTCAAATCCTTGTTCTCGGTGCCCTTAATCCTTACACTCTTCGCTCAGACAAGCGTGGAATGATCGCCAAGCACCCGCATGATCTAGTCCTCATTGCCATTGACCTTCTCCAGCATAACGCTGCAAAAGCAAAAGCCAGGGTCAATGGTACAAACGAGCAGACTAGCCCCTCAGTACTGTCGTTTTGACTACAACACCGTAGTAAACACAGGCAAACCCCTTGGCTGGACACCGACTACTACGATTGTGCACTGAGGCTCAAGGACATGGCCCTTGACTGTCATGACTTGGTCTTCTACACTAAGGTAGATGAACGTGTGAGGAAGATGGTGCGGAATGAGGTGATAGAGATCTACCATCGTGCCACACTTGTCGAAGCCATGATGTTTGTAATGATTGATCCTCAAGATTAAGCAATAGGTAGGGCTTTGTCCGACCATAGCAATCTATGCTATGTAAATAAAATCGCAACTGAAGTAATAGTTACCCCGTGGGAAAAATATGTAGTCTTGCTTCTATTCGGTCAAGGAGAAAATATTTTAAGTTACCGTGGGGAAAATGAAGGAGCTCTATTTGTGTGTGAATCAAATCCAGAAGGACCTTTCGTAATTCACAAACAACATGGAGATTATGAAACTCTCGATCACTCAAGGGATCCTCAAATCTCATCTTTAAAGTCGTAACTTTAGCACATATGTCACGTCACACAACAGCAAAATCTTTCTATATCTAAAACAGCTCGTTTTCTAGGCACCGTATCGCGCCACGTCAGCCACGCTGACTGTAGCCATCGGGTGGTGGAAGCGACGTGCAATCATCGCCGTCCGCATCCTGCGCCCCACCCTGCCCATCTCGCCCGCGGTTCTTACCTACCGCAGGTGCCGGTCCCACGTCCCCCACCCTCTTCGGCAGCGACGGTCGCCCGAGGTGACCCGCCCGTGTCCCCCACACCCCCCCCCCCGGCGCCGGACTCGCCCAATCCCCGCCGTCCACCAACCCAGCCCCGCCCCATCGGCCCCTCCCCTCACCCCCTCGTGTTGCCGCCCTCTTCAGCGGTGGCGGCCGGTGGCCCCGGTGTACTCCCCCCGTCCCCTTCGTCGGCGTCCCCGTCGGTATAGTCCGCCTCTCCAGCCCCGCCCCATTGCCCCCACCCCGCCCCGTGTCCCCTTCCTCTTTGGCAGGGCGACGACCTCCCCTTGGCTGAGCCGCTCCGACCTGTACCCCCGGCCCACCACCACCAATGAGCCACCCCACTCCCACCCCCACCCCCATCGGCCACCTGTGCTGGCTTTGTTCTTTCAAAGGCCCTAGGGCGAATCCTAACATGAGGGCCCTTTGAGATGAGAGTAAAAAAAATTACTCTTTTTTAGTTAGCACTTTCAAAATTGATCATATAATTTTGTTTGAAAAAATGGTCACCATTCGCTAGAGAAAAAACTTCCACAAATTTTCTAACTCTCATCGCTAAGTAATAAAATTGCTAAGGAGAAAATGAAAGAGAATATGAACTATCATTAAAAAAAGATTGAAGCATGTTCAAACAATTTTAGGTCACTAAAATAATAAAAAAATGATGCTATTGTTCATTGGAATTGGACCTACCACCACGCAACTACAATAGGGAATTACTCCATCCATCCCAGTTTATAAGTTGTTTTAGTATGGACACGGGAACAAAAAAAAAGTAGAAAAGGTGGGATGCTTTGAAAACAAGGAGGAGAGAGATAGAGATGTGGAGGTACTAGAAGAGAAAAAGTATCAGGAAGTGAGAACGACTTATAATTTGAGAAAACTTGACGATGCCACAATGACATAATTTGAGACAAAAGGAACAGTATTTATGCAAGGAAGGAAAAATCAATGTTTTAATAAACAGTAAATGGTTATACAAGTATATAGGAGTAATGATTATACTAAGTCTATAATTTGAGAAAAATCAATTTGGTAGCACTGTAACTCAATACTTTTAATATAAGAGTAATGGTTATACTAGTATATATACCAATCAAAATTTGGGGCTCCTACTTGGTGTGGGCCCTAGGCCAGCGCCCTCATCGCCCGGCCTCAAAGCCGCCACTGTCAGCTACTCACTGGAGGTACGGTACCTTCTGAAATATTTACTGTTCTTTCTTACCTTTGATAATCAATCATATGCCCACTAATCGATTCTTCTTCAGGTGGTAGCAAGTGCCGCAGCTTCAAATCGTATGGAGTTTGTCAAAATCCTCAGTGACGAGCCATTTCCCAATCCTGGTATCAATCTTATTTGCTGCTTGTTTCACACTGCATCCCCATTCTTGAAATGCATTTCTTCTAACTTTTGATACAGATTTTTACAACTGGAACAAAGTGAAAGTAAGATACTGCGATGGTGCATCATTCTCTAGAAATGTCAAAAATGAAATCAAGGTGTCTTTGCTTCTCATTTTCCATTTATGAATTTCAGCTTAATCCTGAGAACAAAGTGAAAGTAATTTTGTTGAGATCATGACAACTTTGTATGGCATATGATTTAGGTGAAGCGGAGTTATATACTGCCATTTATTTGTGAAGTAATGCGCTAATGAGTTGTTTTCTGCAAAATTAATGACTTGGTCCATCACTAACATAGCTTAAATTCAAGATTAATCATTTCTTACGATGTTGTCATCAGAGAAAACATTGCACCCATCCAGGGCTTTTAATATTCGCGCCATGCGTCAACTATTCAGTTTCTTTTCCCTGCACTGGGATATGCCCCAACTTCTGTCCATATTGTAGAATTGCTACGAATTTGTTGGATAAGTTGGATCCTTTATCAGTCAGTGACTATATATGATATGCTGGGACTTTATTAAACCTGATATTATGGCCTTATTTGAGGAGTTCCACAGAGGGAACCTTCTCCTATATAGCCTTAATTTTGGTACAATAATACTCACAACCAAATGCAGTGAGGCACTGAAGATTCAACAATATAGGGCAATATGCTTATTAAATGTTAGTTTCAAAATTTTCACGAAAGTGGCTACTTACAGAATTACAGATGTGGCTCAAAGGTAATAAGACCCACTCAAACATCTTTTTTACTTCTGGGAGGAGTGGTATTCTACACGAAACAATCCATGAACTACACAGGAAGAAAAAAAATGGAGTTGTACTGAAAGTAGACTTTGAGAAGGCATATGATAAGGTTAATTGGTCCTTTGTTCAACAGACCTTACGAATGAAAGGATTCTCTTCGACATGGTGTAAGTGGATTGAATCATTCATGCAAGGGGGTCATGTGGGAATAAAAATAAATGATCAAATAGGACCAAATTTCCAAACGAAAAGAGGAGTGCGGCAAGGTGATCCTTTATCACCTATTCTCTTTAATATTGTGGTAGGTATGCTGGCAATAATTATTTCTAGAGCCAATGAAGATGGTCAAATCACAGGAATTCTTCCTACCTTGTAGATGATGGCTTATCCATCCTACAATATGTGGATGACACGATACTCTTTATGGATCATAACTTAGATCAAGCAAGGAATATGAAGTTGATATTAAGTGCCTTTGAAAAGCTATCTGGTTTAAAGATTAACTTCCATAAGAGTGAGATTCTATGTTTTGGTGAAACAAATAATTATAAAGAACAATACTGTGACAGACCGCCCCGCGAGAAGACGCTCTATCGACCACAGGATCTTATCGGGTGTCACTCGACGAAGCGAGGACCAACAGTACTACTAAGCACGATAAAATATATAACAAAGTTGATTAAGTTTATAAAATAATGATTTTAAAAGTGCGAAAGTGATCACCTTAAAAGTACTACCAGGGTCTCCTAGAGACTAAGCATAAGATGGCATCGAGCCCATACGATGCATCTTCTAGCAGCACACACCCGCAACTGAACGCGACAAGTAGGACGTTCACTTGGAACTGTAGAGAGAGAGAGAAACACACCTGCAACAAAACAACAAAGAATCAAGTCCTGAGCATTCAAATGCTCAGCAAGTCTTATCCGTCAACATGGCCAACTACAGCCAACTCTAAAGATATGATAAGGCTGACTCACAGGGGTGGCTAGTTTGCAAAAACTAGTGCTAATAGTAAATCCTTACATTCAAATTTTAGTAGTGAATTAAGTTGCGCAAGAATGTAAATTTTATTTGCACTATAATCTACATCAAACATGGTTGTCAAACAATTTATAATAAACATACCAGGAAAATCATATTAACATCCTCATTCACTCCTTAATCCACTTTTTACTACGATGTGACGTACTGAGACAAGTGGTACTCGTTACTGTGAGGGATGGCGATTATAATCGATTTACATCCAGCTGGAGAAACCTGATTGCACGACAAGTATGCACTTCCCCAAGTCGCACGTGGCAACCTTTCGCAAGAACTACTACAATGCCAGTCCGTGACCACC
This sequence comes from Zoysia japonica, assembly GCA_001602275.1. Lineage (NCBI taxonomy): Eukaryota > Viridiplantae > Streptophyta > Magnoliopsida > Poales > Poaceae > Zoysia > Zoysia japonica. The sequence continues at coordinate 1,164,457 of BCLF01000057.1, read as the reverse complement.
AACCCAGGCAAATGAGCCCTACACAACCGCGACTTGTGAGGTACAACCTCTTTTATAGATGCTATTTCAATCCGCCAGAAAGGTGGGGTACGTTCGCACAAAGCTGCAATTCAAGCTATATCGGTTTTCTGAACCCCGTATATCCAGTATCTAATCAGTACTGTTCAAATTTGCTCAATAAGACCAACAACAGTACGGTCCTTAATCGACACAGACGGGCTACCACCGTAAAGGCTCTGCCTTCCCAACCCATCCTATACATCACCCCCGTCCAATCTCCAATTCATCATTCCATGTGATAAAACTAAACCAACTCCCTTGCTTCATATAATACTTCCAAACCAAATGTGATAATCTATAGCTCGCGAGAGAAGTTCCCATTCACTCGACTTCTACTGTTAATTACAATTTATAGCGTAGCCCTACATCGGGTTGATTGTACTAAAGACACTTAACATATAGATAATAGGGTACCTATCATGCAATTTACGGTTTCAATCAACTCTTACAACTTAATGCACAATACAATACTAACCATACACCATGATAAAATAAAAATATTAAAACGAGGTTAATGCACCGGGACTTGCCAGTGCTTTGCTCAAAGTTAGTTTCCTCAACGAATGGAACATCGACGAACTCCTGCTTTTTTAGCTCGGCTCCTATCATGAAATGATGCGCATAAGTGCCGTAATATGCACATGAGATGATAGCCTTTTGTTTTCAAAATATGGCTAGTAAATTTAGTTTTAATTTTTTTAAAAAATAGTTTTCAAAAATATAAAATATCATTTTATTTTCTCATAAAATCATAGAGGTTATAATGAATTTTTCGAGAAAGTATCTGAATTTATTGAAATCAAATAGATTTAAAATGATTTAAAAACCATTAAACACAGTAAAATGCTTATAAAATTATTCTTGATGAAAATAAATATAAATATTTTCCTAAACAGAGGGTTTGACTGGATAAATAGAAAATTAAAATTTTCAAGATTTTATCATGCCAAGGGAAAATGATAATACCTTAATGAATTATTTAATGAGCTGAAATGATTAAATTAATTTCTTGCATAAAATAAAAATTTGTTAGCTTCAGAATATAGTTCTAGTTAATAGGAGCCTAAAAAATTATTTAATATTTTTAGCAGTAAGGATGAATTTTCTACGAATTTTAGAAGATGGAAATCATTTCTGGACCATTAAATAAATCAAACCGTAAATAACAAAAACATTTTTCCACCCGTATGGGCCTGGCCATCCGTTGGCCGGGGGGGGTGGCTGGCCCAACTTAGGCGGCCACATGGGCGGCCACGGGGATGAGCCGCACTGGATCCGTGTGTGGCCACATGGGATCCCGGGGAGGGGAGCCCGACTCCAGGCGTGGAGGAGCGGCCGTCCATGGCAGGCGCTCGCCGGAGCGCGGCGCGCCCGCCGCTGTGGCGTTCGACCTTGAGAAAACTTGACGCCAAAATGATCCTCGTGTCCTGGGAAAGACGGGGGTGGGGTCACCGACCGGGGTGCCCACTGGAAAACGGGCCGGCGGCGAGAGGCGGCCTGTAGCGATGTTCAGCGGCGGCGGAAGCTTCAACGGGGCGACGGGAACCGAATGAGCCTGGCCCAACAACTTCAGTGAGGTGCGACGAAGACCAGCGTGGAGGAAGACATCGTCGCGGGGGCTGGAAGAGGGAGCTCGACGGTGGGGGTCGACGGGTTCAGGTGATTGCCGGCCGCCGGCCTCGATTTCCTGCGAAATCCGGCCATAAGAGTTCGATTCAAAGCTCCGGAGAACGCTCTAGGGGCTAGACCAAAATAATCCAGAGGGGTATTGAAGAACCTTCACCGGTCACGGCCGGATATTGTCGGAGAAACGGCCGGCAGCGTCCAAGCTTCAATTTTGGGGAAACTCAAAATCGGAGCGGCTCAACACGAGGGGTGAGGAAGAAAGGGCGTCGGAAGCTTTGCCGGGGAGGGATGCTGCTGCTCGCGGCAGATTGGGGGGCCGGGGCGAGCTCGGACGGGGTGATTCGCGGTGGCGCACAGAGAGGGCGGCCGGTCGGAGAAGAATGAGGGAGAGAGGGAAGGACGAGCGGGTCGGAGGGAGGCGTACTACCCGGCGCATTCAATCGGGAGAGACACGTCGAAGAGGGCGTGGTGCACATGCACCTGGGCGGCTCGTCGCGCACGGCACCTGGAGGGTGCGCTGGCGTCTGGAGGTTGGGGATGAGGGAGCAGTGGGGCTGATGGGTGGGGCCCGCTCTCTTTTTTTCTGATTTTCGCTGACTTTCTGCGCTACTCAGTGATTTGCTTCGAAATTTATACTTTCCGAGCTCCAAAATTTTTGAAACTTTGCAGAGAGCTAGAAATTTTTTATAGGAACAACTTTTATTTTGGGCTCAAGTACAGAATCGAAATAAATTTTATTCTATAAAAGTTTAAAGACAGGGAATCATTTAAAGAAGAAAAATTCATTTGGCCCTTTTAACTTTTGAATAAGCTTTTACAAAAATTTCTAAAATTCAATTTTTTACAAGATATTTCAAGAGAGAATTTTTCTTCACAATATTTCTTTAAAATTTTTGAACTCGTATTTGAAATTTGAATTCTAATTGAAATTGGGAACTTGGTTGAATTGTTTTAATTGTTTTAGAGCTCGGTTCCAAAATTTCGAATTTGAACAGCGTTCCTTGTTTATTCAAATCACGAAGTGTTACAAATACTCTCAAATTTTTGGCTGCCAGCTAGGGAAACTACCTTTCAAGTATCTTGGAATCCCAATTAACTTATAGGAAGTTAAAAACCCAGGATTGGAAAATGATTGAAGAACGAATAGAGAAAAAACTAAGTGGATGGAAAGGAAAATACTTGTCTGTTGGGGGGAAGCTAGTCTTAATAAACTCAGTCCTTACAAGCCTTTTGATGTTTATGTTATCTTTCTGTAGGGTGCCGAAAGGAGTACTGGAGAAGATAGATTACTATAGATCAAGGTTTTTTTTGCAGAGTGATAGTGAGAAAAAGAAGTATAGATTGACCAAATGGAACATTATTTTTCAACCTAAAGATCAAGGGGGTTTAGGTATCCAGAATATAGAATTACAGAATAGATGTCTACTTAGCAAATGGCTGTATAAATTAATAAATGAAGAAGACATATGGCAAACAATTCTCAAAAGAACATATATAAAGGATCAAACTTTGGGTAAAGTAACACGTAAACCTGGGGATTCACAGTTCTGGTCCAGTATTATGAAAGTCAAAGAACAATTCCTTAATTACGGTTCCTTTATAGTGAATAATGGGAATAAAACTCATTTTTGGGAAGATAAGTGGACTGGGAGTAGATCATTACAACACCTATACCCATCACTTTATAATACCACAAGGAAAAAGAATCTTACAGTTGCAAAAGTCTTTCCATCGGTACCTTTAAATATATCTTTTCGAATAGCTTTGGTGGGTAGGAATCTGGAACTGTGGCATAACCTGGTTTCAAAATTAGAAAATGTGCAGCTTAATTTGAACGATGATGTGTTTAAATGGGAACTACATCAGAATGGATTGTTCTCTATTAAATCCATGTACTTTGCCATTAGTAGTGGTATAATTGAGAGAAATAGCTACATCTAGACATTGAAAACACTCCATGACTGGTGAATACTGGGCCAAATCAGGATATTCTCTGCAATTTCAGGGTGGCACTCACTCCCTGTTCCCTGACCGAGTCTGGTGGATTTGGGTGCCATCCCTCTGCAAGTTCTTTGTGTGGTTCCTGCAAAACACAGGTATAATGTATAGAAGGGGTAATCATATTCTCTACAATCACAGAAGCCGAATTTTCTCCGATATAATGTATAGAGGGGTAAAATAATAGCTTTTGAACGCAATGTTTTAATCAAACATTGTCAATATAAATTAAAAATAATTTTAAATTTTTTAACTTACAAAATTAAAAATATTTTTTTAAAAAATACTTTTTTAAAAGCGTACTATTAAATATTTTATAGATAACAAGGGCCACATTTATGCTTTGAAGATCATATCGACAACTTCTTTTTGAGACCGAAGTATATGTTTATAGAATTTTATCATCCATGTCAAGGCAACTATACTTTTATTTGTTAAATAATAAATTTAAAATATACTGCTTCAACTAGGGGTGCACAACAAAAACATACACGAAAAGCGCGGCAATCGTCGCGCAGATTTTCTAGTCGTGACCTAAATGGGATCAGATTATAGTGTTGAATATGCTTCAACTGCGAGAAGATTGCATAAAGGTTAAAAAATTCAATTAGACCGTTGTGGTCTGTAGCGAATGACGTTTTGAAATATTTTTAGTACTCTTCCTGTCCAGTGGAAGACATCGTCACAATTCATGTTTTTGAAATGCGTAAAATTATAAATCATATTTTAAATAAATAAAAATATAAGAAAATATATGATATTTATTTTATTTTATTGAATAAGACGAAATTAACTTTGACGGGATAGCATGTGGACCTGGAAAAGTTAGGGCGATAACACGGTCGTTCATGCCTGCTCCCGTCGAGTAGAAGCACGCTCCTACGTTGACAGAAAAAATGATTTTTTTCTCCTTTTTAATATCTACTGTTAGATTTTAATTCGTCGGTTAATATTTTTTAGGTGAGGTGGCGCAACCAAGATTAAGAGAACGCACGGCGTTTAATACATATATAGATATACATACATATGTATATATATATATATATATACATATATATATATATGTATATATATGCGACATTGGTGCAATTACATAGGTAATAATTAAGGTGCGGCAAATGATCTTTCTAGTTACATTAATTACAGTCCGAGGCCTCGGAGCACTGGTCGTGGCAGAACTTATTGTTCCGGTGTAGATCCATGCAGAACTTGTAGCACGTGTAGTAGTTGCAGCGGAACGACCCTCCGCCGCCCCCTGGAGCAGGACGAAGGTGAAGACCGTCACCAGGATCAGAGCCCTCAGCTTCGCGTTGCGCGGCGCCATTGTTTTCTCACTTCTCTCGCAGAGGACGTCGATGGCTCGGATGTGTGGGTGCTCGATGGCTTGGATGGCGGCTGAATTTATAGCTCCCATGCAATGTCCGTCCTAGTCTGAATGAATCGCTGATGTTTGTTCAGAAACGCTAGCTTTGCGCTTTTCTTGGACATCGATATTGACTGATACTAGCATTGCCCAAACTTTGTCTGGCTTGAACAAAGATAAGACGCAACGTCCACAAACTGCTCGCCTTGTTGAGTAGGAGAACAAAGGAAGCCGCATAAATTTCAGTATCACGTATTGTTCTTGTGAACAAACAACATCCTCTTATAGGAAATCTAGCGACCAAGTCTTGCCCAACATGTAAGTAAGACAGTCATGACGCATGGATGTTTCTTCAGAAAAAGTTCTCTTTGCTGGATCGGAGTGATGTTTGAGCAAGATTATTGTTGACATCCTGGAGGTTGTAGACAACGGTGAAAGTTTTCTTAATTTGCTGGACAGATGTCCCACATTTTGGGGAAATATAAAGAAGATAGTTTTCAGTAGGCTAAGGCATTGTCTGCCAGGATATGTAACCTTCGGTGGCAATACCTTCATGAATATATTCCGGTTTACTACTCATGCACTTCATTTGGAGAACGGCTGTGTGACACCCCAGGTGTCAAATTGAACTTCTTTGTACCTTGTCACCCTGCCATGTCAAGAATGAAATTATCCAACTTTTTTATTAATTGGTTTCCAATTTGAATTATTCAAATAATTAGCAAAAGGTACGTACCTTGTGAAGAAACTTCAAAATGTTCTACGCCATGGGAGAATGTTGGTGATTTGTCTAAGATAAAGCAACTCCTTAGCAGTCAGAAGGTTGTCAGGTGAATGAAATGCAATGCCTTTGGACGTGTACTTAAGCCAGCTAGTGGAACAATATAACATCATCTTATAGGAAATCTAGCGACCAAGTGTTGCCCAACATGTAAGTAAGACAGCCACGACGCATGGATGTTTCTTCAGAAAAGTTTTCTTTGCTGGATTGGAGTGATGTTTGAACAAGATCATTGTTGACATCCTGGAGGTTGTAGACGACGGTTTGAAAGTTTTCTTAATTTTCTGTACAGATGTCCCACTTGTTGGGGAAATATAAGGAGGTAGTTTTCAGTAGGCTAAGGCTGTCTGCCAGGATATGTAACCTTCGGTGGCAATACCTTCATGAGCATATTCCGGTTTACTACTCATACACTTCAATTGGAAGACGGATGTGTGACACCCCAGGTGTCAAATTGAACTTCTTTGTACCTTGTCACCAAGAGTGAAATAATCCTATTTTTATGCAATTTGAATTATTCAAATAATTAGTAAAAGGTACGTACCTTGTGAAGAAACTTCAAAATGTTCTATGCAATGTCAACCTTATAAAAATACCACCATCAAGATCATGCCAAGGGAGAATTTTGATTATTTGTCTAAGATTTTATTGAATTTTAAATGTACCATATAAATTCAGTCAAACTTGAATTTAAATCCAAATTCTGTGCAGAATCTCAGCTAGCTCACAAAGGGAAAAATCTTCCCCATTATATTTAGTATCACCCCAAAAATTACCATAAATATTTGAGCTTTATAAGTATTTTTCTAGCATCCGCTAAGAGACTTTAATTTCAATCCAAATAAAATTGACAAAAATTTAAAAATCATTTGGACCCACCTGTCAGGCTAACAGTCTTCTCTTTCCTCTTTCCTCTTTCCTATGGATTGGCCAATGCAGGCGGCACGCCACCACGTGGCCTTCGATCTACTGGCAAGATCTCGTGTGGCATACCCGTGTGATCTTCCGCGTTGCTTCAGCCATTTTTAGCTTTAGAATCTTTGAAAATTCGTTATAAATTGTAGAAAATCTGAAAAATTCAAAATATAATTTGTTGGAATCCTTATATACAGATTAGACAATGCATACATTTATTGCGACTTCAGATCAAATTGTTAATAAATATAATTCAAAGAAATGAAATTCATGATAAATTCATATATGCAATTCTATTTGTGCATAAATTATTAAATTTGGAGAGCATGCATATCATGGCATACCAAAAATATTCACCTAGTTTCATCTTTATGTATATTTTAGAAGTAATTGCATTTTCATTTCTGCAGTATTTTGAATTTAGTAAATTATTCCTGCGTGTTTGAATATCAAATTTTGGCCATAAATTATAATTCCATGTTATTTCTCAAGTGTAAATTGTGGTAAATTGAGTAAAATAAATAAGTCATCTACACTTTTAAAAATCACTTTTAGTCAAAAATATTTCTTGCACATTGCTATCTTTGTAGGTATTATTAGTTAACCTAAAAAAATCTTATTATGAAATGTCTATGTTTCACCTTAATTGTTGACACACCACTTAATCTTTTGTAAAAATTACTAAAGAAAATACTTCTAATGAAAATTTTTAAATGGAACTTTGCTTCGCCTCTGTTTAGTAAATTGTATCAACTTAATTCTGTACATTGAACTTGATTCTTTGATTGTTCGTTTATTTTCCCATGTTAAAGAATTATTGCATGACACGATTTGAATCATGTAATCGCAGCACCACTTCTTCTATGATGGTTATCAACCATGCAATGTCCGATTGACCTCGCCAAAAAAGTTAATCTATGCCTGCGAATTGAAGAACACAAACAAAAACAAAGAAGAATGCAACACAAATGTGAAATCTAGATTAAACTCACAAAGTTTAGGTCTCACAAATCATATAACGATGAAACTGAATTAAAATAAAATAATCTAAACAAAACTCAAATCTAATTATGACAGCTATTATTTATACAGAGATTTTGGTGCTTTTAGAGGGCAAACTCTAATACTAATGAAAATAGAAAATATATATGGTCCAAAAGCTAAAAATGATGTCCATTAGTTTCTGATCGCGAACCAAAAGATATTCTGACGGCGAAGAACTGATACGGCACGCGGCCACCAGCCTAGGCCCAACCACGGCCCGGGTGTTTTTAGATGGGCCATGCCATGTCGTGCCAGCCCGAAGCCCAAAAAAATATAAACTTTGTTGTTTCCCAAAAAATTAATGAAAAATAGTTATATAATACTTAAAATATTAAATTTTAAACATAATTAGTCAAATTACTTGTATTTAACGTTAAATTTCAAATAAAAATTCCACGGACCTACCAGGCCATGTGTCGTGTCTAGTCGGGCCGTTTTAAACGGGCCATGCCTGTGCCGTGCTAACAAGCCTGCACGTAGGCCCAGGCATGGCCGTGTAGTGCTTCGGATTGGCCTGACTCAGCTGCACATCGTGCTGGGCCGTGCTTGTGCCGTGCCAAAATGGTCGGATCTCATGACGCCCATTTAGCATGTGCCACTTGACCAGGTATAGCGCGGTGTGCGTGCGGTTAGGATGCAGTGCAGCACCCGTGGGATTTGGGAGCAGGAAGAACTCCGGCATTCTTCGGCTCCGAATAGGTTAAAAGCGAACCTCCCTCCGCACACCCTGTTTATTGGGCTTTTTTCTTTTCTTTCTCGCCCACCACAAGTTAAACGGCCAAACCTCCACGCACTCTTTGGCACAGGTCCTCCCTGCGCATCTATCTACCTGCTGAGTTGGATTTTTTCCCCCCTTTTTCCTCCTTTTAGGTTTTTAATTTATTTCGTTTACTTTATTTATTTCTTTTATTTCTAATAAATATTTTAATTCTTACTTTTTATTTTCCCATTTTTCCTACGCTCATGCGTGTATCCGTAAAATATTTAGAAATTTTTATTTTTATTACTAGAACAATGACTCTTCCCACGATCATGCATACGTCTATAGAAATTTTAAATTTTGTTTTGTTTTTCCTTTTTTTACAATTATCATGCAGACATCTATAGAAATTTAAAATAATTTATTTTCGTCGCTGAAACAATCAAATCTTAATATTGGAACATTTGTTTCTACCACAGAAACAATCCAATCTTAGCACTGGAACATTTATTTTCACCATTGGAACAATTGAATTGATTCATTATGATGGAACATTCAGAAATTCAAAAAATTCATTTGGTGTCTATTTCTTAAGGAATATTATGTTTCAAACAGATTAAAAAATAAGTTATGGCTTACTATTTTTGGAGTAAAAATATTTTTCTCTTAATTGGACTATTTTTCTTAGTTACACTTGTTTTTTAGTTGGGCTGGCAGGAATAACGGATTCGTCGGCCTAGCCCAGTAGCCAACCACTTGAAAACAATCAAGAAAAAAAAAGTTAAAGCAGATGGAATTCGGCCCACTTGGAAAAACAGATAGAAAGGCTGAGGTGGGTGGGGGTTGGACGGAGGCCGCGGATTGACGCAGGCGGACGGTAATAGGACCCGAAGAACTCGGCATTCTTCGGATCCGCATAGGTTAAAAGCAAACCTCCCTCCGCATACGTTCGTTGGGCCTTTTCTATTTTGTTTCTGGCCCATCACGAGTTAACCGGCCACACCTCCACGCACTCCTCGTCATTCTCTGTAGCCCTTGCGCATCTAGTCGCTGGCCCGAGTTGGGCTATTTTTTCTTTTTCTTTTTCTTTTTTTTAGGCTTTTGTTTATTTATTTTCATTTATTCCTTTTATTTCTATAATTTTTTAATCTTTTACTTTTAATTTTTCCCATTTGCTGCACTCATGCATGTATCCACAAAATATTCAGAATTTTTTTCATTATTAAAACAATTAATTTTAATATTACAACAATTGACTTTTTTTTGTTTAAACAATTTATTTTGACCACTGGAACAATCAAATATTAGTAGTGGAACATTTGATTTATTAAGACTGAACATTTAAAAATAAAAATTTTAATTTGAAAATTTGAAAATTATATTCATATGAAATCTGATGATTTTACATTAATTTCAAGAACATAATGATTCAAATGAATAAAAATGAATTATTTTTATTTACTTTTTTCTTTCTTTTTAGTTTATCTTTTAATTTGACCATCTAATTTTTTCCATTTTGCATCAAAATATTTGTAACAGTTTACTTTTATCACTAGGATGTTACTAATGAAATACTTCCTTCGGTACAATAATTCTTGATGTTTTGGATAAGATTTGGATCAAACATTGGAAACATAAATTACAAATAACTTTGAAATGGTTAAGTTTGAAAATCTGAAAACTATATCAATAGGTCAGTTAATTTGTATTACTAGAACAA
>BCLF01000057.1:1102978-1153449 GCA_001602275.1 Zoysia japonica | reverse complement strand
TACTCTGAAATACTTTTCCATCAAAGATGTATCATGAAAAGCTCACAAAAGATAATTACTGAGATTTTTTTAGAATTTTATCAAGTTCTTTAACATATCTAAAAATTAATGTAAGTTAAATTCATGTGAAAGTAAAGTCATAAAATATGTTGAATTTGCAGTCAACCTAATTACAAAAGTTATTCATCGCTATATGTTCTATCACTGTAAAAACTGGCACAAATATTGAAGCAATGGAAGTTAATACCAAAGTTGAAAAAAAATAATTCCTTAAAAAATAAAAGAAAATTGTTTAGAAACGGCATACAGAGAAAGAAAATCTAAACTAGTGGCACAGAAGGGAAAGCAAATTTTCTAGTGGCTGAGAAGGAATTAGGATTTTTTTTCAATGCCTTATTGGGAATTCTCTCTTTATTTTAGTACTAGAACATTTTACTTTCATTGCTGAAACAGTCCATTTGTACTACTAGAACAATAAATCTTAATACGGAAATATTCGATTCACTAAGATTAAGTATTTAAAAATAAAAAATAAAATTGTGTTCTTATGGGATATTATTATTTTTATTAATTTTAAAAAATATAATAGTTCAAGAAGATTTGTAAAATAACTCACGGTTTGACAGAAAATTTTAGTTTGAAATTTAAAATACCAATTGAATCTTCTCTACCCATGTTTATTAGGCCCGGCCCGCTGCTATCTTTTTTTTAGAGGAGGCCCGCAGCTTACTCGGGCGCAGCCCACTAGATGGGGTGTGGGAAGTTGTACAAGATAAATTTGGCCCATTAACGTTTCCAGCTTGAAAAAAATCAGGTGGTCGGAAGGTGGCTGGGAATTAACCCAAGCGCACCATAACAGCACCCGGAAGGACTGGACGCCAACCTTTGAGCGTTCTTCTACTCACTTCTGCGATTTAGGAAAATTTTCTTAATGCTAACCCAGCCCTGCCAGTCAAAACTAGTACTACATCCGTTTCAAAATTGAACTTTTACTTAATAATATTTAAAAAATTACATAATTTTTAATATAAAAATATAATTTTTATAAAAGTTTATTTCATGATGAATTAAAAAATATAATTTTTGTATGATAAAATATTATTAATTTTATATTATTTGTGGTCAAAATAATAAAAATTTGACTTTAGCTAAACTTAAAAATGTTTATATTTTAAAACGGAGAGAGTACTAATTTGATGTTTGCGGCATCATTCGGCCTCCGTAAAGCAACATACACTAATCTGATGAGCAAAAGGCTAGTGAAAAGGCATTAACAAGGCAGAAATTACATACTTGCTTGAGAAAAAATGCAATATAGTATCTATCTTGATTGATGGCAAAGTTGCAGAAAATACATGGGAAATGAAGGTTTGTTGGAAATAAAGAGTAGAGTGGCGCTGCAAACGCCTAGTGCGAGCTCTAAGCACCCATCAGGATTCAGGACAAAGGCGTTCCTTCTAGTTCAGCTTCAAAGAAACTTCGTTGGAATGATCGTCAAATTGCTGTTGCAATGCTTCATGTCTCTCCTGACTGATAATACCTTTAAGGCAGACTTCCTTGAGGGAAACTAGGTGAACTACTCCAGAAAAGTTCATGTCCGACTCGCTGCAGCAGTGAACCTTCAGCTTCTCAAGCTTCGCAATTGCTCCTTCATCAAACTTTAAATGTAACCTGGATCTGCAAACAATTTCTAATTCATGGAGGTTGGGGAAAAGGTTATTCTGAATCTTGAGATCACCATTTTGGCCCTTGTTGACATGAAGGCGTAGAGTATGCAAGCTTGACAAACTCCCCAGAAGCTGTACGTCCTTCGGCGTCAAAAGCCTAGTCATCTCTAAACTCAACTTGTTTAGGTTCTTAAGATTCCTGATCCTCAGATCCGACAGCTTCTCCACATGCCCGTACAGCTTAAGGCTCCGTACACTGGAGGGAGGGGAGATATGGTCCCACTGGACAACATGGTTCTCCCTCTCAAGCTGCAGTGACAAAGATTCCAAATTCTTTTGATTGATGATGGCATGGCACAGTTTTTTACTGTTTTTTTGGTTGATACCAGACACATCAAGCTTCTTCAACTGCTTAAGGAGAGAAATCTCATCCAGAATAGCATTCCCATTTGCAGTGTTCACATTTATTGCACCAAGTGTGTGGAGAGCTTTCAGATGATGGATCCCTGTAGGCACTTTGATGCCATTACAAGGGACAGCAGGTCCACATCTGAGAAACTTGGGCAAGAAGGATACCAGAGTGCGTGAGCTGATACTCGATGGCATCAACTGATCCTCAGCAGCCGAGACATCATCGTCATACTTGAATGGTTTGCTGATACCTGCACGAATGTATTGCAGTTTCTGTAACTTCTGCAGATCAACATACAGAACAGAGGTACCTCTAATATCGAGAGTCTGGAGATGCCTTAGGGTAGACAATGAATCTGGCAGCCGAGTGATTTCCTTGTGCCTTCTTAGGGAGAGGAACCTGAGGCGAGGCAGCAGCTCCAGGAACCGTTTGAGTTCATCATCGCCTACATGATGCGTGCCCTCTAGATCCAGCACCCGAAGAGATCTCATCCTGCAAGGGATGAAGAATCGACTCCACTGCCCATGCACTGTCAATGACTGCAGATGAGACAAGTCCCATTCCGTGAATGAAAACTCGTCCTCCCTTTTCCAGCTGCTCGCAATTGTTAGATGTTGTGCTTGCCATTCTGTGGTCATGCTGTGATTCTCATCCAATAATGTAACTACAGGCGGAAAGAAAAGCACCCTCTCTTCCATGAGTCTTAACTTTATGTACTCGTTGAAAAAACTATTGTCATGCAACTCAGGAACGATAGCTCTCTCTTTGGCAAGCATGTTGAAGAGCTCAACTGTGTGTTCTTCCATGGTTTTGCTGTTAGTACACTTGGAATAACCCTCTGCGATCCACCGCCTCACAAAACGGCTCCTACGGATGATCTTGACTTGGGAAAAAACTGGCCAATACAAGATGCATGGCTTCAGGCACTGTGGTAATTCACAATAACGGAAATGCATCCAGGCAAACAGATCCCTCAAGCCAACAAACTCAGGGTTGGTCTCCAGCTCCTGCATAAAATTAGCTTTCAGGAGGTTCAACTTCAACTTCAGTTGCCCTATGTCTTCTTGTTGGGTGCCCAAATACGTGGCTAAAGCCACTATTACTTTTGGTATTCCGCCGCACTTTGCTAAGATATATTTTGCCTCCTTCAGCATGTGTGCATCCCTGAATGTGCCTGTCCCTCTGAAGTCCTATTGTCCAAGAAAAGGTAAAAGTACCTCAAATTAGTCTTTTGGAAGCAAACACAAATCTGATCAATTAATAGCTGCAGGCATGGATGTTCCTGTAACAAAACATGCCGACTGTGACAATTATATCCATGAAAATATATATATATATACACATGAATAACACAATCGATTCAGGATAACAAGAGGGAAACTTACTTACTAATTTACTTCTATTGCACAAGTTCATATATATAATCCAACGGCAGTTGGGCGGAGTAGAATACTTGTTATTATTATCATTCTAATTAACAATGTTTATCATGTCTGCATACCTTGGAAGCATAATACTTTGCCAGACAGGATTATTTCAAAGTTGTACTCAGAATTCTTAAAGTGTTAATTTAGCTCTTGGTTCATGTAGGTATGTGAACCAGATGTACATTGTGAATTGAGGTATTATACACCACAGATAAAGTTTATGACTCTAGCTAACAAAATCAAAAGTACTATAAATGAAAACATTGCTTCTATTCATTAATCCCAGTTGTCATCCAGCCTCTAGACATACCATGCATTTCTTGTATGGATCCCCGCCCCTCACAAATTAGCATCACATGCCAACGATAAAAAACCATTAAACAACATATGCACCTTTGCTTTATGAAAATATTTATCATGATTAATCAAATAAAATCAATACCATATTATTATCAATCCATATGTGTTAACCATTGATGGTAAAAGTAAAAAATAATGTTTAATTTGACAAACCTAAATGAACTTAAATTTAGAATACCAGGAAACAAATGTTAGGTATGGAAGGGCACAAAAATTGTAATTTAATGAACTTAGATAGCAAAAGAGAGTTAAGAATTGTCTCAAGTACTCTAATCTACGAGTACTAAGAACATGGAAATATTTTATTATTATTTTTTGAATATGCCGGAGAGCAGCATAATAGTACATTAAGAAGAAGAAAATAGTATTTAAGGGTCACCAAAACACAAGATTTTTTTTTAAAAAAAAAGTTCAGAAATTTCCGTGAACAAATGTGAATTTTGTAAAAATGATTGGCCTGATTTCACAAGAAATTATCCTGTGCAAGACATCATTAGTGCACATATAACAAAGAAATTTTAGTTGTTAAATGTAATCACGATCGGAATTTCATCCATTTCTGTTATTTCAGACCCCCACTAAAAGGCAAATTTTCAGATATTTCAACCAAATTCCATTGAAATTTCTTCCTAATGAGTATATGGGAATTTTCCTAAATCAGATCACAATAAAATAGGATACTACAGGGAATAATATAAAGAATTACAGAAGTAGAGGAACACTTCCAACGAAAGCATCACACACCTGTTTGAAGAGCTGCAGGGCTGCCTCGAATGGTAGAGCTTTGACTTCAAATACGGCATCGTCTTGCTGGGCACAATATTTGGCGATATCTTTTTCTGCAGTAACAACAAGGATGTGGCTTATAGAAGGTAAACGAATCAACGAGCTTATCAACATCCATTCTTCCTTGGAACGCAGACCGTCAATGATAAGAAGGCACCGGAAACTCTGCATGAATATTATACAGTCTTGGATGATCTTTTCATCTGGTTCTGACTGTTTTGGCATATAAACGTATTCTGTTTGTGTCTGTAGGAGCATAAATGAATGCATTCTCCGACAGAATTCGCTAAAATTGAAAGGATAGGAAACATCGACCCAGAAACACTTATCAAAGGGAGACGTCCCCTCCTGATTACCCCTATGGTGCTGGAAGATAGATCTTACTAGAGCTGACTTTCCAAGACCAGGGAAACCACATACAGAAATTACATGAGCTGTCTCGCTGCCTGCCCGTGAAACAAGGTTCAAGAGTTTATCTTCATCAGAGTTGCGACCAACAAGATGTACGTTAGCCGATTCCAACAAGGAAGAGCAACCATCCATCCTGCCCTCTTTGATGCGTTTAAAATCCTACAATTGGAGGACATGACGATATTAAATTAAAATCTCACAGATAGAGAGATAGAGATATAGCGAGAGCGAGAGAGAGCATTGTGGCTTATAAAAAACTAGCTATGGCTTATGTGTTGAGTTGCCTTTTTAAATAAGCTGAAACTTTTTTGAAACATTTGATTTTTTTCAGATAATGGAAAGCAAATCCAGCCTTTACTTCAAAGAAGCTACAGTCAATTATTACAATAACTCAAAGAAAGTTCCTCCTGGAAACCACTCAAACCTAGCTAACATGACAGAAATATTTTAAGAAGCTAACACTCAGGTCTATTGCCAGTATTCCATCCTCTATTGGCAAAAACTTGTGACTTGAGGGAACAGATAGATGAATTTCCTATATTGCCCTTATCTTATTTCTTCTTTTCATAGACAAATTAGAATTCATTTTGAAGAAACAGTAGCCAAGAAATTAATGGCACAGCTCATAAGCTGGACGCTAGTCACTGATCCTGAACATGAACTGAACAAGAACAGCAGAACTTACATCATGTCATGAATTGTGAATTAATTAACAGTGAGGCATGAAAGGTGAAGCGGATTAGAACAGCTTCAGATGCCCACACCAGTCACTCATCAAGCACTAGACATCGAGTTAGGCATAACTAACCAGAAAGATGAAGTAAAAAATGGACACAGCTAGGTAGAAAAATCAGGAGGAATAAATCCGAAGGAATTATTAAACATCAGTTTGCCGGTTGATGGATGGAAGTGGAACAGCGGAACGCAATGCAGGTAAGCTGGATTAACCGGAGCTAGTTACGCATGCGCTCCTGCTCCGCCATGACCTTGGTGCCGAACTGCTTCCGCGCCGGCCGCCCCGACGGCTGGGAACAGACCCGCGCGTCGTCAGACTCCGCCGATCTGGCGTGGTGGTCGCGCATGGCGCTCAGTGGCATCACCATCCGAGTCGGCGCCAGGGGCAGCGCCGCCACCAGGAGCCCGCGGTGGTGGCAGTGCTCCCGCCGCCGCCGCCGCCGCCGCCGCTTGGAAATGGCGAGCTTCCTCCGGATCCGATCGAAGCCCCTTCATTTGCCCGGCTAGTGATGCCCTCCGCGGTGGATTACTGCCGAGTGTCGGCCGAGGATCACAGGAGAGATGAGACTGACGAAGAGGAATCAGGCTACCTTCGACTTGCAAGTAGACACGGTGGGCCTGAACCACGGAGAAATCGGCCGCCCAAGCACGCCACGGTCCGGTTTATTTCGTTTCTGAGCGGTCTGGCACGGGAACGGGCCATGTTTGTTCTGGGGATAAGGCTGGTGCTTCATTGTGAGTTCAATTTCTCCTTCTCATACTATTTTGTATTATTTAGTATTGAATTTATTTAATTGAATTGAAATACTAAATGAATCGACTCAGAATGAGCAGCATAGTTTTTGAACCATACGGTGGACCTACGCCTGAGCTCATGGGCTGGGTGACCCTGCCTGTTAGTCACGATGTGTCTGATCGAACGGTAATGGATGATTCATTTGACCATGTGTATTTGAAAGTCGTGTCTGATCGAACGGTAATGAATGATTCATTTGATCATGTCTATTTGAAAATCGTGCCTGATCGAACGGTAATGGATGGTTCATTTGACTATGTCTATTTGAAAGTCTGGTTGATACATGAAACAGACATGTGGATTGGCCTAAATGTCAACCAGCATGACTTCAAAGTTAAAGAGGAAGAGGATCTTAATCCGACGAAAAGACGACTCAAATGAGAGGACGAGGATCGGCTCTCTGCCGCGCGGGTTCCCCGGAGGAGAGAGTGGGCGAGCATCTGTACAGTAACCACTACCATATATAGAACCGGACTCATATGCTAGTGACTAGCAGTTACAGCAGAGGATGTCATCCCCTGTAATTTCACCATCCTTTCTTGAAAAAAAGTGGCGGCTTCATTTTTTAACTTTCCTATCAGTACTACTGAGTGTAATTTTTTATTTCTTTCTTATGAGTAGCATTTTTTTTAGTTTATGCAATGGGGAGTAAAATTATTCCTCCCATAACACAATTTCAATTTACATTTGTTAAAACTTAACACAGTTATCCTTTCATGTTAAAAAATAGATTACGTAAAAAAATTAACACAGTTATGCTTTCATATTAAAAATCAGTGTACGCACAAATTGCGACATAAATATAAACTGAAACTATGTTGGTTTATTTCACCCCTCACTTAATATTGTTAAGAGCCTAAACAAATGAAAAGACCAAGAAAGTAATGAAATATTGTATTTGGTCCACATAGGGGAGTTCAAAATAAAAAGAGGCTCATCAATTTTTTTGGCTGCGAAAGTAATTCTCTACACTAATGGTGTTACATCTCAATGCACGGTTCGCGTGAGGGAGGCCTGATGTAGGGCGTGCTGGCTCGATGCTAACCCCGATTTGGGGGTGAGATGTTGGAGCCAGCAGATTGGAGTCGGTGGATTTTGAAGCTGTGTGACCTACCGGGCGGATTTGGGGGTGGAGCTTGAGAGCAAGCTGAAATTTCTCTTCGTCAGTCCCATCTGCTCCAAGCTGCTGGCCTGGGCGCAGGCTGTTTTGGGATTTGGGCTCTGGAGCTCGAGAGCAAGCTGAAGATGGGAGAAACAAGGTAGGGGCGAGATGGGAGCGAGCCTGGCTTGGAGGTGATCTGGAGAAGAGAGAGAGAGAGAGATTGGGGGCGCTGTATTTTTTTCCCCTTCCAAGAATAGTGAGGCGTTGGTTGCTTGGTCGAAGAGAGGAACTGCACGGGCAGGGGCTTGAAATTTCAGGCAATAGAATACACGTGAGTGCTTGGCCAAGTCCCGTCATGAAGTTACAATTTTCATGGAGGTTCTATGTTTACCCTCACAATATAAATGATATCCCTGAGGATTAATTTGATAGATACGACGGTGTATTAACACTGTCACAAAATTTAATTTTTGGGGAGGTTTTCGACAACACTCGTGAAAAAAGCATTTATCATGTAGGTTTCTTATGACTCACGAAAATGAATCACCGCACGAAAATTCTATTTTGTAGCAGTGATAGGTGATTATAGCCGTAACCATTTACTTCTTCCGGTTTTAAAATATTGATACCATTGATTTCTACAACAATTTTAATCATCTGTTTTATTCAAAAAAGTATGATAAATATAATATATTTTATTATATTTTGCTTTAACGTCAGAGACATTGAATCACTACTAATACTAATAATTTTAAAAGTATGAAAGAATAGGACGAACAATCAAAGTTGATGATAGAAGTTAATGGTGTTAATATTTTATAATCGGAGGTAGTACGGTTTAAGTGTTTAGAAGAGATAATAACATAAGAGGATATAAATAAAATTTAGATCTTGAGAGGTTATAAATAAAATAGTAGTTTGAAATGGCCCAAACAAAAAAATTGTGAAGAACCAGAGTACATACCTGATGGAAAAATGCACAAACTGAGTGGTTATCTGGTAATTTCCTGAGCTCCAATACCTGGTGGTATTGCCCAGTGCAGAGTCTTGCGATCTCAAGGTGTTGTGTCGACACCACAATCCGGCTCCCGTTCTTACTGTCCGGCAGGTACGTTCGGACAGCATGCCACTCTGCCATGCTGGACAAGCCTTCAATGACCACAAGGTACCTATGCTGGCTTAGCTGCCGCACGAACTCTTTCACCAGACCAGTGCCTTGGGCCGCCTCCAGCCCGGTCAGGACATCGACCCCATGGATCTCTTCCCCATGTTCCTTCCAAGAATTCCTGTAGAACTGATGCGCCAATCTCCGGATGAACTCGTGGGGGTTGAAGGGATGCGCCAGATTCAACCAGGCGCGGGCTCTGAACTTCTGGCAGATCTCTGGCTTTTCGTAGGCCTCCTTGATGATGGAGGTCATCCCAAGGTGGCCTCCTGTCTCCCACAGCGAGATCACTCGAAGTGCGTTGCTGTTCTCGGTGATCAGCATGGTGAGATCGACCAAGCCACCCTGCTTCTTGGCAGTGCGCCATGCCTCCGCGAGGATGTCGACCGCCGACGTTGCACAGACGGTGGGCTTCTTCTGCGTGACGGCGGACATGTCGCCAGGATCGTTGACGAGGCTGTAGCGCGTGTTCCTGTTCCGCACCTCCTCGACCCGAGCCTTGAGCAGCTTCACCTCGGCGACTGCTTGGTCTAATGGTGATGGTTCTCCTTGGTTGCAACTGCATGACGCCAGGACGCGGAGCCATAAGGTCCAGAACGACCTCTTCGTGTCCAAGAGGAGGACAGAGTCGATGAAGTCCTCGGCGTCATAAGACAGGTCACGAACCTGCCTCACCCAGGTCTTCACCACGCTGTTCTTGATCCGTTCCCCGTCGGCCGTGTTGAGGAATGACTGCATCATTTCGAACTCGTCCCTCATGAACACAGTGTCTTGCTGCACGATCTGCCACAGCTCGGCCTCCTCCTTCATGGCGGTATTGACCTTGTTCACAAGCGCCTCGACTGCCGCCTTGGAGATCCCTATGGCGAGATCCGCCATCTCTCTCTCTATCTCTCTCTCTCTCTCGCTTGATTGTGTTCTGGTTGGAACCTAGCCCTGGTAGAACACTGAATTGTGTGTCTACCGAGTACCTGGAGACGGGATTATAAAAAGGAGGCTAGCACTAATTAACCATATACATACAACAACAAATAGTTTTGTTGACTTGACCTGTCAGCTTATCAGTGCGCTACTGTTCCAAGTCGTACATGGAGCCATTGAATTTCATTAACGTGTGCAGTGTAGAGTCGGCGTCGTACATAGAACTGCACTCACGTGGGAAACACAGTAATGCACGAAACAGCCCCGCGGACGACCTTGACTTAGCGCTCCGTCGCTGCGACAGACCGACTCTCGTTCATCACGCAGATCTTATCGAGGTCGACGAAGCGAGCATTAATAACATAACTTAAACACGATAAAATATATTATAAACTATTATTTAAGTATATAAAACTAAAAATTTTTAAAGCATAGAAACGAAAATCTGAATTAAACTAAGATTTTTTTAGACTATGCATAAGATAATGTCGAGCATATACGATATATCTTCTAGCAGCACACAAAGAGCAGCTACGAGCAGAGCTTCTAACGGATATAGCCACCTTCGAGGTTACTTCGCTAGTTGGTACAGAAGAGGGAGAGAGAAATCACATGCACACAAAACCACAGAGAGACAAGCTCTGAGCATTCAAATACTCAGCAAATCTTATCCGTCATCGTGGTCAACTACAGCCGACTCCAAAGATATGATAAGACTAGCTAACAGAGATGACCATTTGTATAAAACATAGCACTATTAGTAAATCTTTACTATCATCTTTTAACGGTAGGTTAAATCTTTACTATCATCTTTTAATGGTAGGTTAAGTTTAAAGAATGTAAATTTAATTTGCATTATAAACTATAATAAACATAGTTGTCAAGCAAATGCCTATAAATTAAGCAAACAATTCATATTATTCATTAAGTTTAGTTATTACTATGATATGACTCAGTGAACAAGCGGTACTCGTTACTCGTTACTGTGAGGGATAGCGATTATAATCGATTTACATCAGCTGGTGAAAGTGCATCTAGGCCCTCTAGTGAGTTTTGGTGGATGATGACAAACTATTCAAAGAGCTAATGATATTTGTTAAGTGTATTGACAGCTAGGAAGTTTTAAAAAAAAGAAAAGAATATTGAAAGAAAAAAAAGACCCCTCAATTTTCTTGGATCAAGTCACGGAGCTTTTTCTCACGAAAGAATACTAGTTTTTATCATTTTTTGAGTCTAAATATGTCGTACTATTAAGAGAGACTAAAATTGAGGTCTCAAAGTGCCAAAAATGCTCAAATCTTGATCCAACCTGAGACTCCTTACCAGAGTATTCGGCACAATGCCGGAGTCTCCGGTAAGCTTACTGGCTTTAACCGAGAAGGCTCACCGGAGTGTTCGACAAAGTGCCGGAGACTCCGGTGGCCTAGCAGCCCGCACCCGAGAGGGCTCACCAGAGTATCCGGCACAGTGCCGAAGACTCCGATGGACCGGAGTGTCCGGTCAGTCAGAAGCCAGTCCAACAGCTACTTTTTAGAGCCCGGGTATTTATACCCCCTCAGCCCCTTTTGAGAGGGCTGGCGACTCACACTTGCTTTCAACAATTTTGAGCTTTAAAAACACTCTCCCACTCCCTTCTAAGGCCTAAGCTTGCAAGATTTGAGCTAGAAATTATGAGAGAAGTGCTTCCACTCTCATTGAGCATTTGCGACACCGTCGAGCTTCGATTCGAGTTTGTTACTTTTGAAGCTTTTGCTCCTAGACGGCTAGACGTGGCTGAGAGCTCTCAACTTGTGTGGTGACGCCCCGAGAAGTTTCTTCACCTCTTCTCGAAAGGGATTTTCTAGTGGAGAACTCAACCTCACCTTTGTGGTTGGTTGAGTGAGAGAAAGGATCGAGTGAGATCCAGTTCTTTGTGAACCTCTCAACGAAGACGTAAAGTTCTCCCGTGAACTCGAATTTCGGAGTAAAATCTTGTGTCTCTTTGTGCTCTTTTCATTCTTGCATGTTTATATTGTTTTTGTTGTTCACATTCATAAATTTGCTTTGATCTACTTACTCTCTAGTATCTAGCTTGTTTAATTGCTTAAATCTACTTCCTATATCATATTCTAGTCTTTTGATTCAAGTGAAATTATCTAGAACTAGCTAAAACTTACTTAGATTCAAATTTCGTCCAAAGCGCCTGTTTGACCGGAGTGTTCGGCAAGTTACCGGACAGTTCGGTGACCGGAGTATCCGGCATATTATCGGAGACTCCGGTGGTCTGACAGTTCGTTGAGTTTGATTTTTCAAAAATTAGTTAAGGTGGCCTATTCACCTCCCCCCTCTAGGCAACTTTTAGCTAGGAAAAACCCGAAATACACGATATGTACGCACTTCTCAAAAGCCGTACATGGTCACCTTTCGCTCAACCCATAGGACCGATCCGAGTAAGCGCACCTCTCCCGAGCACAGGATCCTCCATGCGATAATCCTTGTATCTATCCATGGTTAAACACAAGGCTCTCCTCCACCGCTGCCAAAAGAGAGGTGAAGATCGCCCAACCACTACGGTGTTTTGCTACGTCGATTTTCTGGGTCCCATGTCCCTAGTATGCATTCGGTACTATTCAAACTTGCTCAACGGGGCTACACTCGAATCGGTCTTTAACCGATACGGACAAGGCTACAACACTCCAGCCATGAGTCCGCACAGGAAACATGCCTCCGTGCCATCCTAGTTTCTGCCTGGTCTCAGGTTTATAGTGTGGTAATAATGTGAATAGGGTAACAGTCTATATCTCGCGAGTGAGGTTTTTCATTCACTCGACTTCTACCGTCAAATGTGACTTAGCCTAGCTCTACATCGGGTTACCTATACCAATATACACTCAACATAGGTAATTGGCACTATTATGCAGTCCAGGGTTTTCAACTAACTCCTACAACACAATGCACAATACATTAATCATACAATGTATAGTGATAAAATATAAATTAAAAAAGGGTTAATGCACCGGGGTTTGCTCACAGTTAGCATCCTTTGCCAAGGAACACCTCCACGCTCTTCTTTGGGTGAGTTGGGTCCTATACATGAATGATATGCAAGGTATTGAATTATGCTGCTTGCAATTGTCAAAGACTCGAATTTAAAGCACATGCGATGATAGCCTTTTTATTTTCAAAGTACTATATAAATTTAGTTATAAAACTCCTTTAAAATGGTTTTTGAAAATATAAAATATAATTTGAGCTGTGCATAAAATCAGAATGGTTCTAAATTAATTTTTCAGAAATTTTCAAGATTTATTGAAATCAAATGGATTTATAATGAATTAAACACCATTTAAACACAATAAAGCATTTATAGAAATTATTTTATCGATATAAAATATAAAACTCTTCTATAACAGAAGGCTTGACAAAATAAACATAAAAGTAAAATTTTTAAGATTTTACTATGCCAAAGAATAATGATAATGCATTAATGAAGTATTTAGTGATCTGAATTAATTAAATTAATTTGATGCATAAACTGAAAATTAGTTAGCTTGAAAAGGTAGTTCTAGTTAAGAGGATCCTAACAAAATTTATTTCGTATTTTTATCGTTAGGATGAAGTTTCTATAGTTTTTACAAGATTAAATTGATTTTTAGAAAATTAAATAAATCATTTCGTAATTTAAAGAAATTCCATCCTTGTTGGGCCTGGCCACGCAATGGGCCGCAAAGGCCTGGTCCAGTTAGGGCAGCCACACAGTGGGCAGCAGGGCAGCAGCCACACGGGATCTAGCCCTGTTGGCACAAAGGATCCCGAAGGCAGCCCGGACAGCCTGCCCCGGCCATGCTACGGGTGGCCGGCGCGCGGTGGCGCCGCGTCGGAGGCGGCCTGCCGGTGGCGGCAGTGGCCTGTCTCTGTACCATAACATGCTGCACGACAGGGGAAAACTGGTGAGAGGGTCACCAAGGCGTGATGCTCACCGGAAGGTGGCCGTCGACGTGTGGCGGAGACGAGCGGGCTTCGGCCAGGTCGCGACGGCGTTGCAGCAAACGAAATCCGATTTCGTCTGCTCCAGGAGCTTCAGGGGATTGTGTAGAAGGGAGGCACAGAGGATGTCGTCGTCAGGGACGGCCGGCGGCGAAGCAAGTTCGGTGAGGCTTGGACATCGGCTCGGTCAACGAAATCCTTCGAAACTTGGTCTCACAGCTTCACCGGGTTTAGAGATGGACGGCACGGAAGAAGATGGCATCTAGGGAGACGACATTGAGCTGTCCACTGCAAGGTGGGCACTGTCTCCATGAAAGCCGACGAGAAAGCTTCGATTAGTGGCGAATCCTTGACCAAATCAAAGGGGAAAAACTTTAGATAAGAACCTTATACCCTTGAGTTCCTGCAGGCCCGAGGAATCGATGCCTAGTTTACCTATGTTTGCGAATTTGAGAGGAGAACGGCCGGCAGCGGCAAAGGAACTTGGTTGGGGAAACATTGAAATCCGGCCAACTCGGAGGGGGAGGAGGTAAGCTGAGGTGTTGGGAAGGTTGAGCAAGGAGGGCGCAGCTGCTTGTCGAAGTAGGAGCGCTGGAGCGGCTTGGAGGCGGGGGGGGGGGGGGGGGGCCCNNNGGGGGGGGGGGGGGGGGGGGCTCCATGGCGGCTCGTTTGGGCTCCGGCGAGAGAGACAGAGATGGCGAGAGAGAGATGAGGGGCGTCGGCTAGAGGGCAAGGAACTCGTAGTAACTCGGGGAGGGGACACGTATCGGATTCGTGGAAGGGATTGGAAGGTCATGGCACGCATGCACGGAATGGGGGCGCGGGCAATCGACACCTGGAGGAGGTAGAAGACGCGTAGTGAGGCTGACAGGTAGGTCCCGCCTGCTAGGGAGATCCCCTCAAAGATTAACAAGTAGGGGTTTTGGAACTAGAAAAACGATTAGCAAAGGGACTCGGATTTGGTTGAAAATTTGCAAGACTGTTCTCCAGCATAAGTTCTAAGCCTTAAACAACATGCACAATCCGAATCTAAGTGATATGGAAGGTATTAAATTTAGAAGATAGTTAACCGATAAAGAGACTTGGAAGAGCTGCTGAAAGCAGATTAGTTTACCATTTTTGGGAGGTCCAAAAAGAATACTTCTAGTGCTCTGAACATGTTGAAACTTGGAGAAATAGTTTTTCTCGATAGGAATTGGAAGATATGAAATTTCGAAAATGGTTTGGAACGAAACTTGGTAGGATTGCTCTTCAACATGGAATCTACAACATAGATCACATGCACAATATTTTGTTAAAGGAGATAGAAGACATGGGATTTTGAAATTGTCTAACTGATAAGGAGTCTTGGGAAAATCCTCTGAAAGCAGATCAGCTAACCGAATTCTAAGGTCCAAAAGCAATACTTCCACCACTCTGAAAATCTTGAAACTTTGCAAGAAGAGAGAGTACCTCAAAAGAAACAAATTTGTCTTTGGAGTCAAGACGAAATTTGCATTGGATTTAATCCGGCAACAGTCACAAGACAAGTGATTGTTAAGAATCTGAGAAAATAGTCAGCCAAGCTTAATGCTTAATCAATTTGGGAGCCGAGAAAGGAATAGAAAACAAGCCCGAAATTGTTCAAAACTTTGTAGAAAGTTTCTTAAACATGTAGTCTATAACATAAACCACATGCACAGGTCCTTGCCGAAAAGGATAAAAGATATATAACTTTGAAATTGGCTAACTGGTAAGGACATAGTCCTATCTGCTGAAGGCAGATTATTTAGTCATCTTTTGAGGTCTTAAAAGAGTACCTCTAGAGCCCTGAAATTTATGAAACTTGGCAAGATGATAGAGAGATTTGAGATGAACAACTTTCATGTCGGGCGCAAGTAAAATTTCAAACTAGATTTGAATTTACAGAATTTTAGAAGAAGGCTACTCGTTAAGGAAACCAGATTTGGATTGGGACCTCCTATTTTGAAAGGAACCTAAGTATCTTCTTACATTCAAGTATTTGCAAAACTTTTCAAAGGAAGAATTTTTTTTATTTCACAACCTTTCTTTGAAAATTTTGAACTCACATTCTGAAATTCAAGCTGAAATGCGATCTAGCTGTAATTTATTAAATCCTTTTTGAGCTCGGATTCTATAATTTTGGACTTGAACAGTTTGGCTTCTTAATTCTGAACACAAGTGTTACAATCGTGATACTCGTTCATATTTAATTATCATTCTAAATTTTAAATATTCATTCAGTCATATATACCATGTGAAAGAACATCACTCTATTAGATACACGCAAAACTCCTCCAGTTACTATTGATGGTTCAATCACGAGAGCTCGTACACCATAATTGAATTTAAAGATGAGCCTATTAATAAACATTTATTTACCTTATTTTGAGAATAGATTGTCAGCTAATAACTTTATCATGATTAGTAATATTAGAGAGGATCAAGAGAAGCATGGAGAAAAATTTGAAAACATACAAGGCTAACACGGGATGTTCAATTCCAGAGGAATTTTAATCCAACTCGAATTCGAGTCACCCTCATGTACCAGGAGCAGTTTGCACTAAAATGGATGCTCAGGTCTCATTCGAACTCCATTTTTGACAATCTGGATATGGATGGAAAACTAACTTTTCAATACCACCGGTCTCGTCTCAAAATTGGACTTGAGTCATCGAAAATCATTAAAACAAGATGACCTCCAGAAACTATCTTGGTGCTGCGACACCATCTTTTAGTTTTTGCTCGTATATCCTTTTTAGACTCATTAGTATTAGGGTTGCCCCCTTAAGTATGCTCTAAACACTATATAAACAGTACACGCCATCATTAAGCTCAGGTTTTATTTAGATTATTATGTTTTAATACAGTTTCGTTGTTATACGGTTTGTGAGACCTCAATTTATGATCTTAAGATTTCGTATGTGTGTTGTGTTTTTGCTTATTCTTACTTGTGTTCTTTGATTCGCAGGCAAGAATTAGCCTTATTATAGTGAGATCAATCAGGCAGCGCACGGTTGATGACCATAGTAGAAGTGGTGCTATGATTGCAATATTCGAATCGTGTTTATTCGAGGTCAAATCGATTATGTGTCGTATTTTCATCGAATCGAGAGTTATCACGAACTGACAGAAGATCGAAAACCACGGACACATCACCATCCAAACTTTTCAAAACATATTTTTTTTTGTCTTACTTAGAATTAGAATGGCCACTAAAAAGTTAACGTAGTAGCACACAAGCTGACGTTGTGGCCGGCGACGCTATCAATTTTGTACAAACGTGGAAGATGAGATATAATGAGGAACATGTCGAGATATGTAATGCTTCAATTTGTGTGATGAGTTATTGACAAATTCATTGGAGTTTGAATTTGTCTTGAGTTGCAAAATTATCATGGGTCATATAAATTATGCTTGCTTATAACTGATCGGTGCTTAGTGAAGGTGTTGGATTATCTAGATGACAATTTGTAGGTTTTTGGTCATCAAATTGTAGAAGAATGTGGCACAAGTTAGGGACAAGAGGCAAACCAGACAGTCGAGAGGCCAGGTGAGATCAAAGATGATCTATACTATATAAATGAAAAAAAAAGAGCCAAAAGTATGGACGGTTTCGTGGTTGAGCCTCATTGTATAAGTGATAAAGACGAGGGTTGAACAAAAGTTAAGGCAAATGGGATGCCTGGGAGAGACTTACACTTACCAACTGTTAGGATCGTAGGATGAGCTAGCACGCTTTAACATCGAGAATCATGCTCCTGAAAAACATGTAAGGCGATTTCCCGATTTAAACCTCAAAACTGGGAGCAGCGGGTGGTGCGTTACTCCACAAGTGATAATCTGAATGAAACCATCTCTGAGTTTGAAAGCCGGCATGACATGACACTATCACCAAGGTTGAGTTGAGGCCATGCAAAGTCATGTAAGGTACGATGACGTTCAAGGCCGTGGAGAAAAAGTCAGATGACTTTGCGTCTAGTAGTGTTAGGACTGTGCTTTAAGTTGAGGATAGTTCAGTCTTGGGAGAGGATTATTATTGTTATATATAACGACTACCATTAATCCAGGTCAATGAATTGAGTTCTAGTCAATGAATTGAGTCCAAAAGAAAACTAATCGAAGCCTAGTCGAATGGCTCCCCAACAGGCTTGCACTTGTTTATGAAATAAAATAATATATTTATAACTGGTGAGAGCAGTGGGCTAGAACATCTTACTCGATCTAATCATCCAAATAATAAGAAAATAATTTACAATAACATAAATAATATTTTTATAAATTTTTTGAATAAAATGAATGGTCAAAAGTAATTTTCAAAAGTAAAAAAAAATACTTATTTTGAGATGGAGGCAGTAGTAAGCATGGCAAGTCGTAAACTGAAACACATACCCGATGCCATTTCATGTTACGTACCCGATGCCATAGCATGTGATCTTGTCTTGTATACCAATGTAAACCGTGGACTATCCCTCACGTGCATGATTCAATCGAGGTCCGAATTCAAGTAATTTAGGAGCATTCCTGAGCAAGTTCAATTGAATACTATAAATTTATCTTATGACAAAAAAAAGCATCATATAACAATTAGTATGTGGGATTCCTATAATTGCTGCTCACTTGTCGTATGTTTGCTCTATTGCGCGTTTGGTAGGGTTCTGAAAGCTAGTAGCAGTTTGGTGAGATTCAATTTTTTTGTGCAAAT
Source organism: Zoysia japonica (assembly GCA_001602275.1). NCBI lineage: Eukaryota > Viridiplantae > Streptophyta > Magnoliopsida > Poales > Poaceae > Zoysia > Zoysia japonica. Next base: position 1,134,996 of record BCLF01000057.1, on the reverse strand, counting down.
ATATATAAAAAGCCAAGCCTATAATATCTCTAATGTTTGTTCTATTGTGTGTTTGGTAGGGTTCTGGAAGCTAGTAGCAATTTGGTGAGATTCAATTTTTTGTGCAAATATATATAAAAAGCCATGCCTATAATATCTCTAATGTTTGTTCTATTGTGTGTTTGGTAGGGTTCTGGAAGCTAGTAGCAGTTTGGTGAGATTCAATTTTTTGTGCAAATATATATAAAAAGCCATGCCTATACTCTAATGTTTGTGCTATTGTGTGTTTAGTAGGGTTCTGGAAGCTAGTAGCAGTTTGGTGAGATTCAAATTTTTGTGCAAATATGTATAAAAAGCCATGCCTATAATATCTCTAATGTTTGTTCTATTGTGCGTTTGGTAGGGTTCTGGAAGCGAGTAGCAGTTTTGTGAGATTCAATTTTTTGTGCAAATATATATAAAAAGCCATGCCTATAATATCTCTAATGATAAAATAATTCATAATAAAATAAACACTAATATTTTCAGGAATTTTTAAATAAAATCAAGAGTCAATTAACTTCATGTCTAAAATCCAAACATGAAGTCTAAAAGGTAAAAAAAAAAAAGGCGATAGTTATTCTGGGACAAAAGGAGTAGCAACATGAAACTGCTAGCTAAGAGCGATTATTAAACAGAAGACCAGTCACGTGTGAGACAGGCTCGATCGGGTCCCATAAAAAAACTAATTTAAGCGGATCTTGCAATCGCCATAGAGCTAATGAATCATGCATATAAAGCTGGCATTGCTCGGACCGGATCAAGTAGATATGGACTGATTGACAGTATTTGATAGCACATGTGTTTGACTTTTACCAAACCAGCTGAGAGCTAAATTTTTACGTGCAGTGGTGACCCATAGGTAGGGGTGCAAACGGGGCAGAAAAAAATGAACTAAAAAATTATGAAAGGTCATATCGAATTAAAATCAAGCTAAATTTTTATTTATTTTTAAACTAAAATTTAATAAAAGCTGATTTAATTTGTGAAAGAATCCGCAGGTCGAGCTCTTTTATCACCCCTACCCATGGGGTGATTCACGGGTCACACCCTATTGCTACAGTACAACCCATAATTTTCAAAGAAAACTTAAAATTAGAGAAAATTCCATTAAAGTCGATCCGTTAATGCTAATTTTGTGTCCGAGGGACAATCAAGTAACATCATTTTCACGGGTTCAAACCATGGAGACCTCCAGATTCAACGACAGCGACATGCAAAGTTTGGCGTGAGGTTGAAGAAGAACAGTACGCTTGGAGCCAGCATCAGAGAATGAATGGATCGAAGGGGTGCGCGCGGGATAGACGGCTTCAAACTCACGTTCACGTCGCAGCCAAGGATTCCGGTGCTTATTTCGAGACGAAGAGAGTATGCAAATAAAATATTGTTACATTTTGCAAGGGATGAAAGCTGGGCAGGAATAAAATTATCATTACATTATTACAAATCAAAAAAGATTTGTTTAGTACTACGTAGTACTCCAGCACGTAAATGGAAGGCCCAAAGCTAATGGTATGCGCCGAACTACACTGTACATGTTAACCCGTCCGGCGGTTCCTTCGTCCGCCGTCGCCACCCCTGCTGCCTTCGCCGGCCCCTTCGACTGCCCTCGCCGCCGCCGCTGCTCCCGCCGGTCCCTTTGCCCCCTCCGCAGTTTCCTTTGCCGGCCGCTCCTTCCGGTTCTTCGAAAGCACTCCGTGCGAGTTGTTCATGTGCTCCGCTCCGCCGGGTATGGAAGCAGCCGGGGTTTTTCTCCAAACGTCGAACGTCAGATATTCTTCGTGCCACTCTCTTCTCTTTACGTGTCTGCTACGACAGCCTTCTTTATCTGCACCATAAATTCCACCCTTACTTCTTACGAGCAATGCAACCTAACATCGAACCTAACACAAACAAGGGAATTAGATGGACGGCACAGGTTGTTGTGCGAATAGTGCTTTGCATACTGCTTTGACAGTAGTTTAGCGGTGACCAGTTACATTGTAATTATATGCTTACAGGACAGAGCAAATCGATATGCATGTCATTGGGCACAAGAGTCATTTCCCCAATGTACTGAATGCTGCCTAGTTCAACGTCACAAAACAACTCAGCGGTCACAGCTACGTGGCACACTGCTTACAACGAGACATTCAGCTCGTACGCAAAATACATCACGCGTTCATCCCAAAATACTTGTGCTGTAACTATCTACGTGTATATGCGAAGACCAGTGCCTCTTCTCCCCAACGGTCTGTGATAACAGGTGGTTGTGGTTATCGACAAACAACCGTATATACCATCCATGATCGTGTGTCCGTCGAAGGACTAGCTTCGACTTCAACCGCATCTTACAGAAGTCTTTGTATTTGTATTGGTTTCTGGGCGCTCCTGCAACACGCACAAATGCATCAATACACACACGCGCGCGTATAATCTACCACAAGATGTTCTGCATGGAAATCGAATAAAAGGAACACAGGTGCTGTATCTGTACCAGGCACATACAAACAAGCTCTTTCATCATGATATACTTATTCTTGTTTGTTTCGCTGCCGCCGCAACGAATACCGAAACATCTCTCCCACGAATACAGGTTGTAATAGTTGAACCCCTCTTCGTATGAATCAAATGTGACTAAGCAGAGCGTCGCTGCAGCAAGGTTGGAAACAAGTTTTTTAGGGTTTCAATTCCCTGACACCAAGATACAAGAAAAAAATCAATTGCGCTAAACACCCTTTTCATCACACGGAAACTGCATTCGTTTCGTTTGCAACTTTTGGGAGAACCATCGAACGAATCTTTTTACCAGCGTACAGGCATGGATTCGGTCCGTCGACATGCATCCCAACAATCGCCTCATCCACCATGGCAGGTGGATCTGCGTCTCCTACATGCGCCAACTCGGCGGACTCCCTGAAATCACGCATCAATTAGAGTATACGCGGTGTCAGTCGGAACCCTAGCGACGCTGCTTGCCGTGGAAAGCGACGGAGAGATTGAACGAGCATTGGAGAGGCGGCTGGGGGAACATTGATGGGCTGGGCTGCGTATATATGCCTTTTATTCGGGAGACGGGCTGTGCGTTCGAATTTCATATTTTATCCTTCCACCGGCTCATTTTGTTCCACAGATGGGCCGTAGTACACAATGTTTCAGAATGTTCCATTTCCCACCATCCACACTGTTCCCGGGCCGAACCGGTGCGAATCTCGTTGGGCCAGCGGACGGTGGATGCGCCCACCTCAGCTGCGCGCGCCAACAGAAAATCCTCGTTGTAGGAGGAGGAGGATCTGGAGGAGTTCCACCAGCCGATGAACCACCGCCCCACGGATAACCTTGACAGGGAAGGGCTCGAGCAGGCCTCCGTCCACACCCACCTCACCGCGTCCAACGTCGTGTTCAGGCTGCTGCAGAAGGTGGGGTGGAAGACCGGCACGGGGCTCGGCAAGAGCCAGCAAAATAGAACTACCATCTTTCCCTACTCCCTTCTCTGAGAATACGAGATGCCTCGGTGCTAACCTGCGGTCACCATAAATCGCTTCACAGCTGCTATACGGCATTGGTAATTCTGAGCTCACGATGGTCGATGAGGGGGCAGGGGTTGACCTAGATCATTGTCAGAACCAGCAATGAACATCGTGGAGGTTCTTAAGGGCCTGATTGGTTCTCTTCCCTGCGCAACCTGGCTCACATCGTAGAACCAAGCTACCGTGAACCAAGCTTGTTGCATGCAATACTAGTATGATTGGTTTCAAGTTTTATTTCCACCAGACCGGATGAGCAGTTGATTGGTTGTAAGCATCTAAGGTCACCATCTACTTTACTTGCATCAAAAAGAGTATTCGCTGTGTCCACCTGTGCTAGACCGGCTGAAAACAAATCTGCTTTTCGTATCTGACGAGCCAGTCTAAATGTTCACTTTTGCAGCCGCAGAGTCAGGCTCTGGTCTCAATGCAGGCAACCGAACATGGTTGTGCTGCATCCAATGAGCTAGGCTGGCTCCGGTGCAGCTAACCCAACTGGCCCTAATTTGCTGGACATATGTCCCCTTATTTTGGGGAAATATAAGGAGATATTTTAGTAGGCTAAGAGTTGTCTGCCAGGATATGTGACCTTCGGTGGCAATACTAGCAATCGACAAAATATTGTTTCTAGCAATCAAAGATAATAAGACATCAACTTAAATACCTTGAACATATTCCGGTTTACTCCTCATACACTTACATTGGAGGACGGATGTGCGACACCCTAGGTGTCAAATTGAACTTCTTTGTTGTACCTTGTCACCCTGCCATGTCAAGAATGAAAGAATCCAATTTTTTTCTTAACTCGTATCCAATTTGAATTATTCAAATAATTAGCAAAAGACACGTACCTTGTGAAGAAACTTCAAAATGTTCTATGTCGTGGGAGAATATCGGTGATATGTCTAAGATTTTACCAAATTTAAAATGTGCCATATAAATTCAGCCAAAGTTCAAATTTGCTATCTCAAACTTGAATTTAAATTCAAATTCTGTGCAGAATCTGAACTAGCTCCCAAAAAGGAATAATCTTCCCTATGATAGTTAGTATCACCCCAAAAATTGGCATAAATATTTAAGCTTTAGAAGTTTTTTTTCTAGCGTCCGCCAAGAGACTTGAGTTACAATCCAAATAAAAAGTTAAAAATTGGCATAAATATTTAAGACTTTAGAAGTTTTCGGACCAAGGGAGTAGTAGTTCTCCCTGAGGTCCATCTCTCCCTTTTTGCTACTAGATTTAGTAGTTGATTGGATTTATCTATTTCATCCAATAAATGATCTGCTAGATTTAAGATTGAATTGGATTTTCATTTTTGGTGCTAGATTCAGGAGTGGATTGCATGATATCCAAGCACCATCTGGAAAATTATTCATTAGGCAAATCCAAACATCCATTCAATTATAACTCTTGGAAATCAATTCCGTTAACAGCCAAACAACAACATTGGAAATGATTGTTCATCAAATCTGTTAGAAGTTATTTGAATCACAGCTTATAATTTTTTATATTTAAATTAATATTTTGAATAAGATGAATGGTTAAAGTTGATGTTAGAAGTCAACAGCGACAACAATTTAAGAATGGAGGGAGTAGATGATTGTTCATCGAATCTGTTGCGTGGAGCTGTGAAAGGGGCTTCTTATCCCTTTCTGCCTGAGTTCCAGGGCTCACCAATGGTACAGAGCTGTCAGAGATGGAAATGTTGTTTTGGCCAGCCCTGGGCTTCCTGGATCTCACTGTTCTTCGATTGGCACAGGAAGAAAAAGGTTGATGCTCATCGACGAGAATCCTTTTCTTGCGCAAATACCTCTGCTCCTTGCTGATACATTACTGAAAAAGGTTTCAGTAACATTTGGCAAGAACCAAGAACTCCTCATGTGAGAGTCATGATAATTCAAATCTCAAAGGTTCTCTCATACTCCCTTTATCCCTTCCACGCTCTGAAGATAATTGGGTTATGGTCAGACAAAAACCTCAGGTGGCGTTTGGCAACTGAGAAATACTTTCTGAGTTTGGAATTAGAAAATAGATGAAGCGTTGAGATTTAATAGGATAAATGAATGAACGGTGTAGATTTTAACTTTCATGTGAGAAACTTGGGCAAGAAGGATACTAGAGTGCGTGAGCTGATACTCAATGGCATCAACTTGATCCTCCCCTCTGCAGCCGAGACATCAGGGTCACGTCGAGCTTCTTCAACTGCCTAAGGAGACAAATTTCATCTAGAATAGCATTCCCGTTTGCAGTGTTTACATTGATGCCACCCAGCGTTTGGAAGGCTCCCTGGTGATGGATCCGTCTAGCCACCTTGATGCCATTACAAGGGACAGCAGGTCCACATCCTAGAAACTTGGGCAAGAAGGATATTAGAGTGCGCGGGCTGATCTTCCCCTCGGGGTCCATGCAGTACAAAGCTCACATTGGACTACAGGGTCCATGCATGTTCATGTTGTTCTGACGATGACTGCCCTAAATATGAGCAAGGTTGAGTGGCCTAACCACGCATCTTGATGGCAATGTCATGTTGAGGCTTTGATAGATTGGAAACAAACAGGGTACATGCATGTTCATGTATGACTGTTGATCAAATCGTTTGTGTGTATGCATAGATCTCTTGTGCGGTATTGCCACCGGAGTTTAATCAGTACTACACGCTTACATATCCTGGTGGCAGACAAGTGTGTTAATTAGGACGTACTACTAGAAATTATTTCCATACATATATTTCCTAAAATGTCTCCAACAAATTAAGCTTTCACCGTCGTCCAATGTCCAAGATATGTCCATTGCCGGTTCTGACAATGTTCCTGGGCCTCCTGGCAAAGAAAACATTTCTGAACAAACATCTATGACAATTCGTGTTGGGCAGGAGTAGGATCATGACCTACCAATTCTCGTAATGAATAAGGTGTGATCGCTAGCTTTTCCTATATATAGTTAAGAGGATGTTATCTTGTTTCACTAGCTTAATTATATATAGGATTACTTATGTCCAAAGGCGTTGCTTTCACCAGCCAGGAGGTTGCCGAAATTACAATTTATATATTAATCTTCATTGGCTTTTTCATTTCATGTGTTTTGGTAGGGTGGAAGTTAATTTTATCACTCATTTTGTTCACAATAACAATACGTGATACTGAAATTTATGCTGCTTATGTTGTGGAGTACTTCAACAAGGTGATGAAATTGTAGATGTTTTCATTCTTTAAAGTTTTTTACCCCTGACGTTAGCCATCCGATCAGTGCAAAGTTAACAAGAAACGGCTCAGTGTGTGGAAGTTGCGTCTTATCTTTGTTCAAGCTCAATGTGTAGATCAGTATCGATTGCCAAGAAAAGCACAAGGATCTCAGACAAAAATTGTCTCTGATCTGATCTGTCTCCAGCAAATTAAGCTAGTTTCATTTCTGAACAAACATCTCTGACAAAAGCAGAAGCCATTAGCCAAGGGTCCTTAGCTGTGATTCATTCAGACGACGATGGACAGTGCCAGTTCGCGGTTGCGGGGCTATAAATTCAGGCGTCACCCGGGCCATCGATACATCTGAGCTTACCATCGACGACCGCAACAACTTGCCTTCCTTCCCTCTGTCCTCTGCGAGAGAACTGAGAAAGCAATGGCGCCGCGCAACGCGAAGCTGATGAGGGCGCTGCTCCTGGTGACCGTCCTCACCTTCCTCCTGTTCCAGGGGACAGCGGCGGAGTCGTTCCGCTGCAACTACTGCAGGTGCTTCAAGTTCTGCAAGAAGGTGCATCCCGGCATAAAGTACAACCCGCTCTGCCACAACGAATGCTACGAGGGCAATCACTGCAACGACCTCAACTGTCCCTCAGGCATGGGCGTGGCCGTCACTATTGGTGCCGGCAATCTGAGCTCTGAGACAGATGGAGACGCTCCATGAGACTATTAGAGCGAGCGCACTTGGAGGACAGGCGCCTGACAGGATCTGGCTATAGCTGAATGCTGAGAATAACTATATAGTAGTATATAGTAGTAATTGTGATCGATGTCTGTCTTCCCAGAGTAGTGCGGTGCTGTTTACTTATGGTTTAGTTACGCATGATGACTTGTTGCCTGAGAGTCTTCTGACTTGTTCATGTGATCATTCAAATCTTAATAAAAAAGATTGAAACATGTGCCTTCTCTCGCAAAATATTACAGCTGCTTCACCATCACAGACAACTGCTGCATGAGCCTGGTCGCCTCCTGCGCTATGCCCGCTCTACCAGGTCAGCCCCTGCCGCAGATGCACTCTGCCGGGATTCCCCTGCTGCCTTCTCATTCCTGCGTAATGCTTTGAGGCTCAAATGGATCCACTTGTTTCCTTAACGTCGACTCAGCAATTTAGGACTATAAACAGATTTGCTCTCTTTGATGCGAATTTAGTTAACAATGGTTACAGAAACTAGAATCCACAAATCAGTCTCAGCTTCAAATCAATTCATGGTTATCTTGCCTGCCTGTGTTCTGAAAATCGTTTAGGTGCTTGTTTGTTTAAGGCAGGGAAAGCACTAAATTGGGAAGTGATTAATGGAATTGAGATACGATATCTTAATTTGAGGGGAAAATGATCCGTAGGATAAGATTTATGTTATTTATTGTGTATTATTTTTATTTCCAATTTCGTCCAATGCTGATGTGTAAATATTTATTGTGCATTATTGTAACCAAAACAACAATGGTTAAATAATACTCAAAATCACCATGTTTGTGTGTGAATTACAAAAGGTCAGTCCTGTTGACACAACAAGAGCTCTACAGTAACTTAAAATATTTTCTCATTGACAAAATACAAGCAAGACTATATATTATTTCCATCAAGGGCTAATTATTTAATATGTATCAGGTGGAACCGTTACATACATCATAGCCTCAAGAAGGGTTGCACGACGATAGATCTCTACTGCCTCATTCCACAACACCTTCCTCACCTGTTCATCTACATTAATGTAATAGAGATTGTCATGACAGTCATCGGCTGCGTCCTTGAGCTTTTTCGCACACTGGTAGTAGTAGTGGCCGAACCAGGGGCTTGCATCGAGGACCATCATGCGACACATGGGGACTGTGTTTACTATGGTGTTGTAATCCAAACGACAGTACTGAAGGACGAGTGTCGTGTCTGGGCTGTGGTTCTTTTGCTTGTTTGTATCATTGACCTTGGCTTCTGCTTTTGCTGCGCCATGCTGGATAAGATCAATAGCAATGAGCACAAGGTCGCGTGGGTGCTTGGCAGTTATGCTACGCTTGTCCGAGCGAAGAGCTGCCTCACAAAACTCCTGGCTGATATTCAAATGTGGTGTTTTGTATATAGATGATGCATTTGTGCATGTCTGTGCCACGAGGTCATGGATGCCCATGAGCTCCTCACTGTTGGGGACTTGAACAGCTTGGGCCACCGCATATAGGAGTAGCATCATGCAAACGGTGGAGAATGACACCATTGTTGCAACTATCATTCGTGCCAAGGATCAGTGAGGAGAAGAATTTGGCATATGGGTACATTTATAGTGCTATTTGATCCATCACATATAGGTCGAAATGTCAAAGTTATTCATCCATTTAGTGTTAAACAATTCACATGGATATGCATGTGAACAACTCGGATACCATGTCCTTCATTGAAATTGAGTTAGACATATATTTGGTTCCTCCTCAATATTCTAGGTGGGTGCAATTTTATTTATTATACATAGCATGTTGTATATTTTGATTGTTCATCAGAAAATAAGGATATCTCTATGAATACTTTTGGCTCTTTCTCTTTAATGACGTATTTATTTAGGTCTTCAGAAGCATGCATGCATGGGCGGCATGATGTCATTGAGGCAACATCGTACGGATGTGATCCAATTTTAAAACATTGGTACAATAGTATTTTTATTTCAATTTCATATCATGCAACAATTATTTGTTTTATTTGACAAAGATTCATTGAAATATTAATGTGTCTTGCCAGTTTTTAATTTTCTCTATGATCCATTGTTTTTTCTTTCTTATTGAAGGAAAAACCCATATTATTTTGTATTGAAAATAACAAAAAATTGATAGCAAAATTGGATCTCAATCTGCCAATTGCCTATCAAACTTTAGATAAATAGAATCAACCATAAAGATTGCAGCTTCAATGATCTCGTCTCCCCCATGGATGCATGCTCATGCAGGCGAACATAAATATGGCAAAAAAGAGAGGCAGCCCAATGGACTCATGGGGATAACCTAGTTATCCAATGAACAATCCAAATATGTAGGTATACACCATGAATCATAAATAAAAGGGAACCCACATATGATACAGAATCAGTGTGATCGGATTCATTGTGTCGGCCGGATGACACGGAGCCTGTGACACACCCCAATAAGTAAAAACATCTTTAATGTGTGGCACCTGCATGTTGAGATCAAATTCCTCTTTCTAGAGCTTCTTAAATTGAAATTTGAAATTCAAATCGATGAAGCTAATAATTGTAAAATTTAACCCATGTTAAGGAACTTCCATATAAGTGTACCAATGTTTTTCAACCATAATAAACTAGATCACAAGATAGAATTTTAGAGATTTTTCAAAGATTTTACCAAGTCATCTAGTGGCCCTAAAAATTTGAACTAATTAATTAAACTATAGAACTTTGCAGAATTTCTACTTTTAAATCTGTGGAGAATCTGAACTTGGCATATATATAAAAGTTGTTTCAACGCATCATTTTCTGCCATCACAAAAATTGAGAAAAAGTTTAGAGCTCAATAGGTTGTCCCTTTCGATTTTTCCTTCAACACCCAAATCCTGTCGGTAGGCCGGACTAGCCCGAACTGGCCAGATAAGCCCGAATTTTGTGGCCCACCAGTCATTGTTTTCCTCCACTCGAGCACACCATAGCCACCTCCGTTCCTCAGGTTTGGGGCAGGGCATGCAAGCCGCCACGCGGGAGGACGCTTGTCTGCGCTGCGGCGCTTAGGGGTGAGTAAAGACCTCCCAAGGGCCTCCACTCACTCCTTCAAGATGATTCATATTGTCAAATTCCTAAAATATATTATGAATCAAGGGATTCTGTCCAAAAAAAAGAAATTCCTTCAAGATGATACGGAGGACATTATGTGATTTTACATGTTGGCCAGCTTGTTTGTTTAAGGCAGGGAAAGCACTAAATTGGGAAGTGATTAAGGGAATTGAGATAGCATATCTTAATTTGAGGGGAAAGTGATCCGCATGATAAGATGTATGTTATTTATTGTGTATTATTTTTATTTCCACTTTCATTCAATGCTGATGTGAAAATATTTGTTGTGCGTTATTTTAACCAAACCAACATTGGTTAAAATAATGCTCATAATATCCATGTTTGTGTGTGAAATACAAAAGGTCATTCCTGATTTGATTCACACACAATAGAGCTCTACAGTAACTTAAAATGTTTTCTTCTTGACCGAATACAAGTATTACTATATATTTCCATCAAGGGCTATTTTTTACTTTAATTGCGATTTTATTAACTAGCATAGATATTAATCATCAGATGAAGCCCTACCTCGTGCTTAATATTCTTGACCATGGTCTGGGATCATTACATACATCATGGCCTGAACAAGGGTGGCACGTCGATAGATCTCTACCGCTTCATTCCGCACCAACTTCCTCACCTGTTCACCTACGTCGTAGAGATAGTCTTGACAGTCATGGGCTGTTTTCTTGAGCTTCTTCGCACACTCGTAGTAGTAGTTGTCAAACCTGGGGCTTGCATCGAGCTTGTACCCTTGGACCATCATGCGACACACGGGGGCTGTGTTTACTATGGCATTGTAATCCAAACGACAATACTGAAGGGAGAGCGTCATGTCTGGGCTGTTGTTCTTCTGCTTGATTATACCATTGACATTGGCTTCCGCTTTTGCAGCGCCATGCTGGACAAGATCAATAGCAATGAGCACAAGGTCACGCGGGTTCTTGGAAACTATGCTACGCTTGTCCGAGCGAAGTGCTGACTCACAAAATTCCTGGGTGATATTTAAATCCGGTGATTTGTATATCGATGACGCATTTGCGCATGACTGTGTCACTAGGTCATGGATGCCCATGTGATCCTTGCTGTTGGGGACTTGGACTGCTTGGGCCACCGCATATAGGAGTAGCATCATGCAAATGGTGGAGAAGAACACCATTGTTGCAACCATCACGCCAATGTATGAAGGGACTACTACTGCTCTTTCTACAAAGAAACAAGGCCTGATATATGAACCTATGTAAGGATCAGTGAGGAGAAGGATGTGGCATATGGGTACATTTATAGCCACTTGATCATTCCGTCACCCATTATAATTCAAATATTTAATGAGTCAGACATTTAGCATTAAACAATTCACATGGACATGCATGTGAACAACTCCGCTACCATGTCCTTCATTATACCATTAAAATTTAGGTTCCTCCTCAATACTCTGGGGATGCAATTTTATTTATTATGCATATTATATCCACATATTCTGATTGTCCATCAGAAAATAAGGATATCCCCATGAATAATTTGGGCTCTTTGTATTTAATGACGTATTTATTCTGCTCTTCAAAGCATGCATGCATGGCAGACATGATGTCACTTAGGCAAGATGTATATCCATGTGGGCGTGATTCAATTTAAAAACATTGATGCATTAGTATCGTGCAACAATTATTTGTTTTTTTTTTGACCAAGATGCAATGAAATGTTAATTTGTCTTGTTAGCTTTTAATCTTCTCTATGATCCATTTATTTTCTTTCTTACAAAAGAAAAACCCATATTATCTGCATTAAAAATAACAAAAAATTGATAGAAAAATTGGATGTCAAACTGCCAATTACCTACCAAACTTTAGATAAATGAATCAGCCATAAAGATATGCATCCAGCCTCAACAATCTCGTCTCCCCCATGCATGCATGCCCATGCAGGCCAGCACAAATATGGCATTAAAGAGAGGCAGCTCAATGGATTCATGGGGATAACCTAATTATCCTATGAACAATCAAATGTGTAGGTATACACCATGAATCATCATAAATAAAAGGGAACCCACATATCATATATACTACTACCACAACTACCCGTAGTGCATCTATTGTATATATGTGCATCTCCTTACTTATTGAGGAGATGGAATTGGAATTTTTATGGTGCATCCACCTGACATAAATTTAACTAAGTATAGGCATATGTATCCATATGACTTATGTGACACTAAATAGGTGGATCTTCTTAATTTCATATCTTCATACATGTGGCCTCACGTGCATTAACTGTTTGGGGTGATGGATTGATCAAGTAGAAGGATCTGACTAAGGATTGGCTACGGTCTCTCCTCCTTTTTTTTATTCAAGCAGGCATCATACTGTTTGGAGATTTTTTATTCAAACAATGCATCGAGATTTTTAAGGAAAAATACTCTCGAATTCAAATATCATTATAATAATTCCCCATTTATTCATACTCATTATTTAGTACTACTTCCATCTAGAAAAACTTTATACCTATATTGGTCAAATATATTTTGACTAATAAATTTTTGTTATAAATTTAATCAAATTTTTATAATATAAAATTATATTATTAAAATATTTCTTTTGATAAATTTACTAGTCTCATGTTGCTAAATTTAATCGAATATACAAAAACTATTGTTTGATGGCATGGCACCCAAACATAAAAGTTTTTCTGGGACGGAGTAGTTTTCAATAATTTCTCATAATTTTTCAACTCAAAATAATTAGCATAATATCTCGAATAAGCTTCGCAGTGGCTCCACTCATTCAGATGCGGTACTTAGAATTTCAGCGGATTTCCTTAATTGCCATAAAACCGTCAACAAGTGATGATTATCAATCTGAAAAAACACTTTGAGGTATTTGTTGCTAGCCTAAAACCTATTGGGACAAAATTATTTGTGTTTGAAAACACACTAACATAGCAAAAAATAAAAAAAGTGTTTTCTGATAGTTACTGTATGCTCATAATAAAATTTTGCCCAAAACAAAATGCCGACAGCTAAACGGCTGAGGGAATAAAAGGATAGCAAATTTATCCAGATATTTGACCTTAATTTGACAGAAATTTCCCTCTTTCAGAATTAACCATAAAAAAGTTAACATTATTGAAAAATAAAATATACAAAAGAACCAGGATTAAGTACAAACGTGTCATCAAAACTAATTAGGCAGCAGTCAACGAAGACAGGCTGCATCCTGCATAAATATGGGATTCCCAAAATGAGAAAGATACATAAATATGGGCCGAGGTGCCGGCTGAAATAGGCTAGAATTATCAAAATGTAACCGTAACAGGCCGAAAATAGCCCAATCCACCTGACCATGCGCACGTTGCGCACAGGCTTTTCCTGTCCGCGAGCTGCATCCCGCCAGCTCATCAGCGGGCGTCGAGAACAAAAACCTCCGCCAGGCCGAAACCTAACTGTAAAGTCCATTTGCTACCCCGGAGGAACTGGACGCCAACGTCAGGATCGAAGACCGTGACGTAAAGGTATCCCTTGAACATTCTTCTAGTCACCTCTGGGATTTGGGAAAATTTCCTTACGGCCACACCAATTCCTCTCCTTAATGCTAACTCAGCCCGGCCAGTCAAAACTAGCACTGATTTGATGTTTGCGGCATCGTTCAGGGCAGACAATTAGGATTCGAGATTAGATAGATCGCTTGATTACCAAATTTAGCATTTATTCGCCATTATCCCAAGGGTCAAATTGCCTAACAAAAACACCTAATTCATTCTTACTACCACTACCTTGATGTACACTAGCGCCCTAATAATGGGCTTTTGAAGCCCCGTGCTGACTTGTAGAAGAGCAGGCATCATCATTTTGTGGCGTCCTGATTAAGGATTGGCTACGGTCTCCTCCATTTTTTTTTTCCTTAGAGAAGATGAATGGGGGTGGGGAATGGAGCGGTGGGCTATGGTCTTCAGACACCTACAAATAGGCATGGTAAAAAAATGAACTAGCTATGGAGAATCGGATCAAATTAGGATCGGATCAAATTTCTATTCATTATCAACCTAACATATAACAAAAGGCCTAACATCATCTCGTGTGACACGCCCTCCATGCAACTTAAGTGTCAGAGACTAATTCTTCTCCACCTACTTGCATGCACTAATACCTCCACATCTCCAAGATTTCTGGCTTGACGCGCTTACGTCTGCGCACTAGAGATCGGCATTGCATGCGGCACATTCTGTTAGACTTAGCGGATGGCAAAGTCCACCGCTCATGTATCTTGTACAACTCCTATAAGTAGGAGCTTGATGATCAATACAGTTAGTTCGTTGATTGCCCAACTACATTTCTCTTACATGGTATCAGAGGGCTCATCCTGTGACCTATGATCACGTCCCAGTATGCGCCATGAGTGACACTACCCGCGATGTCGCGTCCGCCGCCGCCGCTGCTGGCCTCGGCATGCCCACCACACCCTCCCTAGACATGTCTTCCTCCACGCCGGCACTCACTCACACTCCTCCTGCCGGATCCGATGCTTCAACTTCCAATGTCGGTATACCAATCTCTCAGGCGATCCACAGTATCAATATCAAGTCTCTCGTCCCCTATATTCTTGATATCAAGGCTTTCAATTACACCAAGTGGCGCACACTTTTTCTGATCGTGCTCAGGCGGTTTAACCTACGCGAACACGTCGAAGACGACGATCCCCAGCATGACAATCTCGAGTGGATCAAGAAGATCTCATGGTTATCACGTGAATCTATAACACCATATCAGAGCCTCTCTTCGACATGCTCCTCAAGTTGAAGGAGCCGACGGCCTATCACGTATGGTGTGAGCTCGACAACCATTTCACTGGCAACAAGGCCAGTCGTGCAGTCACTCTGGAAGCCGAGTTTCATGGCTTCTCTCAAGGTGAGCTATCCGCGCATGACTACTGTCATCGCCTGCAGCAAATGGCCAACGCTTTCGCCGACTGTGACCAGCCAGTCACCGAGCGCGCCTTGGTC
The DNA here is from genome assembly GCA_001602275.1 of Zoysia japonica. Taxonomy (NCBI): domain Eukaryota; kingdom Viridiplantae; phylum Streptophyta; class Magnoliopsida; order Poales; family Poaceae; genus Zoysia; species Zoysia japonica. The sequence continues at coordinate 1,119,479 of BCLF01000057.1, read as the reverse complement.
CATCAAATGATTCGTGGTCTTGCCCCGAAATTCGCTGTCCTACGCACCTTGATGCCTCTTCTTCCTAAATTTCCATCGTTCATGGAGGCACGTGACCTGTTGATCCGAGATGAACAGTCTCACGCCACAGCGCACTCTTCGACTAAGACTGCCTTGGTGGCTTCGACTATTCCACCTGCACCTGCAGACGTGCCGGCACCACGTCCTTCTCATGCTGTTCAACCACCCGCCACTGGCACGGATCGTGGCCACGGCCGCGGTGGTCGTCGTGGTCGAAGCCGTGGTGGTCGCTCTGGTGGCTCTAGTCGTAGCACTACCTATCATCAGAACGGCTGGACCCAGTGTACCAGCCGTGGCCCATGCAGTGGGCTCCCACTTGGCGCGCGCCATGGACTGCTTCTACCGGCCCCGGCGTCCTCGGCGCTCGACCTCCTCCATCCACCGGCGCCAACCATGCCTACCCGGCAATGGTGTCCCATGCGACTACACCGGCACCGTCTGCTTCCTCTCCATGGGATCCTACTGGCCTTGTGCATGTACTGAACGCGACTTCTCTGCATCAGCCGTACCACAGTAACTCTGATTGGTTCATGGACACTGGCGCATCTTCTCACATGACAGGCGATCAAGGTAACTTGCACCAGTATTTTTCTTCATCATTGCATAATAATTCCTCGCATGTAGTTGTCGGCAATGGATCTACCTTACCCATCTCTGGCAATGGTTCGACTTCTCTACCCACACCACATGCTACTTTTTCTCTTCGTGATGTGCTTCATACTCCAAATATTGTTCAGAACCTCATTTCTATTCGCCAGTTTACTCGTGATAATGCCTGCTCAGTGGAATTTGACCCCTTTGGTTTCATTGTGAAGGATCTACATACCCGGATGGTGCTCCTGAGGTCCAATAGTCGTGGCGACTTGTACCCCTTCTATGGCTTCAATCAGCACACTAAACATTCGGCACTGTCGGCATCCACTTCGTCCATAGATCTTTGGCATAGGCGCTTAGGCCACCCAGCAAATAAATCATTGTCTCATTTAATTTCCAATCATTTTGTTCCTTGTGTGAATAAAATGAGCGCAGCTTCTGTTTGTGAAGCCTGCCAAAAAGGGAAGCATGTGCGTCTCCCTTTTTCCACCCCCGCGTCGGTTACTTATTTTCCTTTCCAATTAATTCATTGTGATTTGTGGACATCTCCTGTTGAAAGTTTTTCTGGCATGAAATACTATCTTGTGATTCTTGATGATTTTACGCATTACTCTTGGACTTTTCCTCTACAACACAAATCCGACGTGTTTGAGAAACTCCGCGACTTTTATTCTTTGGTTTTGAATCAATTTCATCTATTGATTCAAGCTGTTCAGTGTGACAACAGTAAATAATTTGACAACGCCGTGATTCGTGATTTTCTTCTATCCAAAGGCATTGTGTTTCGCCTGTCGTGCCCCTATAGTTCACCTCAGAATGGAAAAGCCGAGAGAATAATCCGCACCATAAATGACATTATTCGCACCTTGCTGTTCCAAGCATCCATGCCATATACGTATTGGGTTGAGGCCCTACACACCGCAACCTATCTCCTAAACAGACGGCCTTCCAAACCTCTCAATCTTTATACACCTTATCATGCCCTATTTCACCAGGCACCAGACTACAACCATCTCCGCACCTTCGGGTGCCTTTGCTTTCTGAACCTCACTTCCACTTCTAACCACAAACTTGCACCTCGCTCCACAGCCTGCATATTTCTCGGTTATCCATCTGAACATAAAGGCTACCAATGCCGAGATTTGGTCACAAAGAAAATTATTGTTTCTCGCCACGTTGTTCTTGTAGAAAATTCTTTTCCCTTGGCCACTGCTAACCCCACCGCAGGCCACACACCACCCGCCACTACCGATCCAACGCCATCTTCTTTGGATCTAGTGCCCCTGCGCACTCCCGCCGCACGCGTCGTCAACCGTCCCGCACGGGATTTGCTCTACGCCAATCGGCAGCCGCCACCTCCGTCGCCCGTGTCGCGTCCAGGGGGGCACGTCCAATGGTCTCCTGCGCCAACTCCCGTCCCTCGCCACTGCGCAACCACCACGCCCCCTGCAACCGCATCTCCTGGTACACCTCCCGTGCCCGCGTTACCCGCTCCGCGTACCCAGTCGCCGGCTACACCTAATCCTCCCCACCCCACTGGTCCCGCACCATGGCCACTTCATCCCATGCACACACGTGCTCGCGACGGCATTGTTGTTCCTAAAAAGCATTTTAATCTCTCCGCGCACACCACCCCGGTCTCTCCCATCCCCACCTCTTATAAAGTTGCTCTCAAAGATCCTAACTGGCATTCTGCAATAATTGAGGAATTTAATGCTTTAATGAAAAACAAAACTTGGTGTCTTGTTGATAAGCCTGCAGGTGTTAACATTGTGACCGGGAAATGGATCTTTCGTCATAAATTCAATGCTGATGGTTCTTTTGCACGATACAAGGCGCGTTGGGTGATTCGTGGGTTCTCTCAGCAACATGGTGTTGATTATCAAGAGACCTTTTCGCCAGTGATCAAACCAGCAACCATTCGAGCTGTACTCAGCATTGCCACTTTTGAAGGTTGGGCGATCCACCAACTTGATGTCTCCAATGCCTTTCTCCACGGTAACTTATCTGAAACTGTCTACTGTCAACAACCTTTGGGATTCCTTGATGCCTCTAGTCCTCACAAAGTTTGCAAACTGAACAAGTCATTATACGGCCTAAAGCAAGCGCCTCGCACTTGGTTTTTGTGCTTTCGATCTTTTTTGTTGACTATTGGCTTTCATGCATCCCGATCGGATTCGTCTCTCTTTATTCTCCACTCGGGCACGTCCACCGCATATCTGTTACTCCACGTCGACGACATCATTCTTACAGCCAACTCCACTACTCTTCTCACCACCATCATCAACAAACTCCGCACTGAATTTGCCATGAAAGATCTCGGGCCCCTGCAACACTTTCTTGGCATTTCAGTGACTCGATCCCCCTCCGGGCTGTTCCTTTATCAACGACAATACGCCAACGAGCTCTTAGACCGTACCGGCATGAGCAGTTGTAATCCTTGTGCTACCCCTGTCGACACAAAGTCCAAAGTCTCCGCCACTGATGGCAATCTACTTCCTAATCCCACCGAATATCGCAGTCTCGCCGGAGCTCTGCAATATCTCACACTTACTAGGCCGGACATCTCCTATGCCGTGCAACAAATCTGCCTCTTTATGCATGCCCCACGTGACTCCCACATGAATCTTCTTAAGCATGTTCTATGTTATCTGCGTGGCACGCTCGAGTTTGGCCTTCATCTCAAGCCTGGTTCGAGTCGCCACTTGATCGCCTACTCTGACTCCGACTGGGCCGGTTGCCCAGACACCAGGCGCTCTACCTCTGGTTACTGTGTTTACTTTGGAGATAATCTTATTTCTTGGTCATCTAAGAGGCAGACTACCGTGTCCCGTTCAAGTGCAGAGGCAGAATATCGTGGTGTTGCTAATGCAGTGGCTGAGTGTTGTTGGTCGCGCCAATTGTTGAATGAACTCTGGTGTTCCCCAAGTAAGTCCACTGTGGTTTATTGTGATAATGTCAGCGCCACTTATTTATCAAGCAACCCTGTGCAACACCAGCATACAAAGCACATTGAAATTGATCTTCATTTTGTTCGGGACAAAGTTTCTCTTGGCGAGGTGAAGGTGCTTCATGTCCCATCTTCCTCGCAGCATGCTGACATATTTACGAAGGGACTTCCGGGCGCGTTGTTCAACGATTTTTGTCGCAGCCTGAATGTCATCAGGAGTCTAGGCTGAGGGGGGCTGTCAGAGACTAATTCTTCTCCACCTACTTGCATGCGCCAGTACCTCCACGTCTCCAAGATTTCTGGCTTGACGCACTCACGTCTGCGCACTAGAGATCGGCATTGCATGCGGCACATTCTGTTAGACTTAGCGGATGGCAAAGTCCACCGCTCATGTATCTTGTACAACTCCTATAAGTAGGAGCTTGATGATCAATACAGTTAGTTCGTTGATTGCCCAACTATATTTCTCTTACATTAAGGCCCACAACGGATGTCATCCTAAAGGAATAGTATTGTTATCCTGCTCATGCCTACCAGTATGCTACAAGTTATATTACTCATCACTAAGAGCTAGATTCAGTTGAAAATTTTGAATTAGTGAGTGCCTGGTCCATCCCTCTTCTCCCTCTTAGTCAATTCAATCATCTGGTTATTACTTAAACTTTGGTCCAGCTACTTTAGCCTCAGAAAAAAAAATCACTCATCACAAAATGCTAATTGAAATTAGGATCAAAATTTGAAGGACCAGTGATTCGGTTACCCAAACATTTGATTCACCAAATCAAACATATCACTCCACTTGCTACTAGTGAACTTTTTGGTCTTTCTCACAACTAAATCTCTTTATATTGAAATCACTTCCAATCAACATGGACAAAGGTTCTTTATTTTTTACGTGAACAGTTGCAGAAATTACATACTTGCCTGAGAAAATAATGTAGTATAATATATATCCTGATTGATGCCACAGCTGCAGAAAATACAGGGGAATGAAGGTTTTTTGGAAATAAAGAGTAGAGTGGCGCTGCAAACGCCTGGTGTGGAGCTCTAAGCACCCATCAGGATTCAGGGCAAATGCGTTCCTTCTATTTCAGCTTCAAAGAAACTTTGTTGGGATGCCTTTCAAGTTGCTGTTTCAATGCTTGTCACTCCTGACAGAGACCATTAGGGCAGACTTGCTTGAGGGCAGGGGCAGAGCCAGGCAGAACAAGCGCCGGGGTCAGCCTCTTGAAGGCGCCAGGGTCGCTACCTCTATGCTCACTAATCTTCACTGATTTTACATGGAATCGACGAGGTCAATTGACCCCGATGAAAGGCTCTAGCTCCACCCCTGCTTGAAGGAAACCAGGTGTTCTAGTCCAGAAAACTCAATGACTGACTCGTTGCAGCAGCGAACCTTCAGCAGCTCAACCTTTGCCATTATTCCTTCATCAAACTTCAAACATAACGTGGATCTGCAATCAATCAAATACATGGAGTTTGGAGAAAAAGGATACTTGAAATTTTGAGCTGACCATCTTGGCCCTTGTTGACACGAAGGCGTAGAGTATGCAGAATTGAAATGCCCCCCAGAAGCTGTATGTCCACCGGCGTCAACAGCCTAGTCATCTCTAAACTCATCTTCTTTAGGTTGTGGAGGCTCTTGATCTTGGGAGCTGACAATTCCTCCACATGCCCGTACAGATTAAGGCTGGCGGGATGGGAGATATGGTCCGACCGGACAACATAGTTCTCCCTCTCAAATTGCAGTGACAAACATTCCAAATTGGTTTGTTTGATGATGGCGTGATACAGATTTTTGCTGTTTTTTCGTTGATACCAGACAAATCGAGCTTCTTCAACTGCTTAAGGAAATAAATATTAGGCCTCCTATGGAACAGAGGAATTTCAGAAGAACCTCATAGAAATTTCACAGGAAAAACATAGAAGATAGAAAAAATTTCCTCATTCCAAAAGAGACCTTATACAGAATATGTAACACCCCATGTCCAAAGTCCGCTTACCGTCAAGCCCCCACATAGGGCGCCCTCGTGCATTTTTACATAGCACCTTTCTTACGCTTTGGACCTCACTTCATGTTAAAAGGTCAACCCGAAGATGTTATGGTTGGAACAATGAGGTTATAAGCTGGCTCTCATCTCACTAAACATCTAAGGTGAGATTAATCTCACCTCCACTTTCAATTATAGACCATTAAAGACCAAACTATAAGTAGCCAACGGGTCTCCGAGGCAGCTCGGCATGGCCCATTAGATATCCGAGCTATGCCATGCCAGCCTACAGGCTGCCAGCCTAGGCCCAAGTACAGCTTGGCTGTTTTTACACGGGTCATGCCGTGCCCTATCAACCCGGACTCGAAAGAAAATATAAACTTTATATTTTTCTGAAAAATTATAGAAAAATAATTATATAGTATCTAAAATATTAAATTTTAAATATAAATTGATCAAATTACCTGTATTTAATGTTAAACTTCAAATAAAAGTCCCACGGACCTACCGGCCCGTGCCATGCCGGGCCAGGTGTCATGCCTAGTTGGGTCACCCTAAATGGGCCATGCCCGTGACAGGCCTACGCCTAGGCCCAGGCACAATCTATGTCGTGCTTCGGGTCACCTCGGTCCGGCTGCTCTTCGTGCTGGCCATGCTTGTACTGAGCCAAAATGGCCGGGTCTCATGCCGGTCCATTTGGCTCGGCTTACTTAGCTAGGTATAGCCCAAACTACACCCTACTAGATGTTTGTAACGGGCTGAGGTGTTACAGAATAGCATTCCCATTTGCTATGTTAACATTGATGGCACCAAGCGTTTGGAGGGCTTCCAGATGATGGATCCCTCTAGGCACCTCGATGCCATTGCAAGGGACAGCAGGTCCACATCTGAGAAACTCGGGCAAGAAGGATACCTGAGTGCATGGGTGATACTAATTGGTGTCAACTGATTTTCAGCAGCTGAGATATCCTCATCATACTTGAATGGTTTGCTGATACCTGCACGAATGTTTTGCAGTACTCCAACTTCTGGAACTTCTGCAGATCAACATACAGAACAGAGATGCCTCTTATTATAATCCATCAAACGGGGGTAGACAATGAATCTGGCAGCCGAGTGATTTCCTTGTGCCCTCTTAGGGTGAGGAACTTGAGGGCTGAGGCGAGGCAGCAGCTGCTCCAGGAACCGTTTTGAGTTCATCATCGCCTACATGACGCGTGCCCTCTAGATCCGGCACCCGAGGAGGAGGAGGTGGATCTGTACTCCGAGTAGCCTTCTGAAGTGGGCCATGCTCATACCATGTCATGGTGGTGTCTGCCTAGCTAGCCACATATGCCTACTGGGGAGGGACGTTCACCAAGGGCTGTTGATCTCTGCATGGAGCAGTCAAGGCTGATGATGAAGACGTGGGCAACTATTGCAGTCGAAAAGGGGTTTGCCGCGGTGCGTAGTGTACATGTGGCGCCATGGTGACGCGATCCTGACTTTCATACGCCTGTGGGGCGCAGGGGTATGGCCATGGAACCGAGAGAGCTTTTTAAAAAAATGAAATTACATTCCCACCTCTATGTTCCCATACAATATTTCAAACCTAACAAAAAAAAAACAGCTTCATAGCTGAGGAATGAACAAAAGAAAGTACATTAATTAAGTCTGACAAATCTTATTATTAAATTTTCATCCAGGAGAAGCAAATAACTCAAATGCAACAATTTCCAAATTTCTGCTTGCCGTTCTAAATGTTTTTTTGGTCTGTCATCATGCTGCAGTGGCCAAAAGCACATCCAGTATGTTCCTCTAAAAATCACTTGCATAGAGGAAAAATGTTTGCAATTTTCAAAGATTAAATCATTTCATCATTTCTATATTGCCCAACATAATGCAGATGTTCCAAACAAAATCATTGTTTTCTCTTTTTTACTGAAATTTACTAGCCAATTGCCAGGCATATGAGATATAGATTGTGGTTAGATTAACCTAGTAGCTATGTAAATGGCCCGCCATATTGTCCTAGCATGTTGACAATCAAAAACAAATGATTAATTATTTCATTCTGGTTACAATAACAATATTTTTTGCTACCATTCCAGTTTTTCTTTGTTATCTTTGTTAAAATTACCCCTTTTAGAGATACCAAAGGAATATCTTAACTTTTAATGGAATCTTTATTCTCTAAATTAATTTTTGATTGAAAGGAACATTATAATCCATCAAATGGAGTTACATTGACCGATCCATAAATTGTTGATTGAAAGGAGTATTAGGAGTGTTAGTATATCTGCTACTATATTAAACAAGATGGGGGATAGCGGGTCTACTTGACATAGTCCTTTCTTAGTTTGAAAATAATAACCTAGTTCATCATTTACTTTGATTCTAATTGACGCCATATATATTTTTCCACCCACTTATACCATTTTGATGAAAAAACTTTCATTCTTAAGGTTTGTTGGAGAGAAGACCATTTTACATTGTCATGTGCCTTTTCAAAGTTGATTTTAAGACTCAAGCTTCTTAGAATGTAGCTCACGTATAGCCTCATGTAAAATTACTACATCTTCCATTAATTTCTGCCTGGTGTGAAGGCTGTTTGTGATGGACTTGTTGGCGTTTGTTGCACTATTAATTCTGTTAGTGGCCGCTTTGGTGAAAATTTTAAAACTAGCATCGAGGAGACATATTGGTCAATATTGTTAAATTTGTGTAATCTCTTTAATTTTTGGTACAAGCATAATGATTCTGAAATTTAGGCTTTAATACTATGTTAAGGAAAACTGATCTTGTATTTCCAGGAGGCCAATGGCCTTATATAAATAGAGTACAGGCGGTGGTACAATATGCACAGAACCACTCATATAATGAGATAGATACAATAAAAAGATTAAACATAATCTAACTATATCCAACAGAATATATCTCTATTTTTTATCTCTAACAAAAGTCATCCTCACTGTTTTCAACGGCATCCTCCACCTTAAAGAAAATCTCATTCAGGCAATCATCCACTCCAATAAACGCATCATTAGGGATTTTATTTGCATCCTGAACAGCCACAAAAATACGTACCACACCGGTTCTTGTTAAGTGCCGCATATCGACTTGTTGAGTGGCTCCTAACATAGTTCCCACAGCCCATAAAGATAAGAAAGTTCTGACCTCATATGGAACTCCATACACTTGCACCCAAACATTTTGCAGCTTCTTATATGGCTTGATCTCATGGTTCCATTCCTCAAAAGACATCATCCCCTCGTCTTTTGCCGTAGGGATACGACCGATGGCCACCAATCTTTGAAGTTCCACTTGACTTGGAAAAGGTACTAAATATTTATTCTCTAGATGTGGCTGAACTACCCATTCCCACTTGATAGGGAGAATTCTGGATAGCTCTGTCTTGACAAGTTCAGCAGAGGTAGAAACTTTGATTATTCTGATCAGAGCAGTGGCAGTGCCTTGAGAAGAAAATTTTGGAGCTGATTTGTCTGTCTTTGGGATGAAGAAAAAACCAAGACCATCTGCTGCTGAACCACAAAATGTTGCTGCTGGTTTTGGTCCATGGAGCAAAGGACAGTGCTTCGTGAAGTGCTCATCTTGACAAATCTCACAGCATAACACAAGCTTGTGTTTCTTTTTCAAAGCAGCGGACTCTCCTTCCAAATTGCTACTTTTTCTGTTGATGTCGAAAGAGGTACTACTACGTTTTTGTTCTTGGTTGCGAGCTGTACCTTGATTAATGTCTTCTCTCTGTCCATGGCCTCTTCCTCTTGCCAGTCGGCGCCGGTTGCCGGAGCTTCGTTTGGCTGTGTTGGGGAAGTTACCATACGTTCTTGATTCTGTAAACCTTGGCTTTGGTAGAGGACCGCTCCACGGTAGAGGAAGATGTTTGTAAACTTTCTGGTACTCTGTTTTTTGGGTACTTTCCGGTACTTGTTGAGCCTGCTGCTGGAGGGACCGCATATGAACTATGCTTATCTGGTGTTTGTAGGAAGACGAGCATGAGGATGGAGTGGTGGTGATGAAGATGCACCTTCTGCGTCGCACCGAGGCCGTCACCGCAGGCGATGCCCCTCGCTGGTGTTGCAGGAGTAGCGGATCAGTTGTTGTGATGAAGTCTTCAGGAGAACAAACACAGAGATGTACTAGTATCTGGCTCAGTCTGATGTAACATCTTTACTGGCTTGGGAACTTCTTCTGTTGTCTCAATAATTTCAATATCACTCGGACTTCCTTTTTGTTCATTTGTTTAATCAGATTCCTGATCCCCCTTCCTCGCGTTTAATCTTGAGGCCCATAAGATTGCAGCTAGCTTGAACCTGAATTTGTTTATATCGTCCTACAACGTATTATCATTAATAAGCATTACACTGTTCAGGTGATACATCTTGCATGCATGCATGTATTTTGAAAATCCTATGTCAAATAAATGATTTACTACCTGAGTTATGCTATCTGATAGCTCAAAGCCTGTCCAGTACTCCATATAATTTATCATCCATAAACCACATGATGCCCTACATATGTGAGTATAAAATAACTTTGCTGCATGAGCTACTTATATATTGTGTAGTTAATAACAGAATAAAACAATTATATAACAAGCCAGATGTTGAACCGTACCCATCTGTTTGCATTGGCTGTTCAATCTTCTCTATAATAGGCCACATTGCAACGTTAAGGTCATGCCACTTGTCTTGGTTAAGATGTTTATGCTGTGATGCAAGAGCCCTCTTAACTGTTTCAAAAATATATATATATTAACAGTAAAGGATTAAGAAGAGGAAATTATAACCGAACTATTATACTGGAAATGCGTAAGCAGTACTCACAATCATCTTGAGGTCACCACGGTCCTTTTTGTTTCCAAGTGAATCGAGGACATGTATCTCACATGTAGGGGCATTAATAATTGCAAGGTACCAGTGAAACTCTTTTATATTAATTGGCAAGAAAACCTACACAAATTATTTATTCTTAACTACTGAGGACTGGTATATATAGTATCATCATAGATACAAAAGGGATATATGTTTACCATGTCGTGATCCAAATAATTATCCACCCTAGTTTCAATTGTGTCTGCGTTATAGCTTATTTGCTCCTCCGGTAGGGTACCATCTCACATAAGAATGCTTGTAATGAACGTATTTTCTAGAAAGACTTTTCCACCATCTCTATGAAGTAGATGTTGTTCAGCCCTGATACAGTGAATATATGCACTCATGACCTGATACGAGAGGAGGATATGCGATTATATTAGACACATATACTGGGTCATGTTTAAGAAATATTTCTATATAGATGTATACTTACATCTCCATTCAATTTACCGTTATGATTGAAAAGACAATCCGTATGGTATCTGTCTACAAATGCACCGTCGATGTCCACCAAAATTTTATCTTTTGGTGATGTTTTCAAATGTTCAATAATGTCATTATCTTTTTCGGTGCAAACATAATTAATCTGCAGCGAATATAAACGGCTTAAGCAACAGAAAACATGCAGTAAATTAAATAAAAGCGGAAATGGGTATACCTTCGCATGTAACTCGCTTTACTTGACCTTTTTTTGGCTTGTTATGTTGTAACATCATATTTACTTTGTGAGACTTTTTTTGTTGATTAGAGCTTAAATTGTTCTCCATCTCCAAAGAGTCAATATTCGCAACATCTGCATGGACAATTAATAGATAAACACAATAAGACATTACTGGTAATATATCTTCTAGTCGTGCCCGATTATTGCAATTGGTGGGGAAAAAAAATAAAGCTTACGTGGTTTTCCTTCGATATCTCCTCTGGCTAGCATTTCAACTGAATTTAAATCACGGTTGTCGTGTGCTGCAGCATAGCAAGCGCCATCTTCTGTAGGCGCCAAGAAGAGGTCTTCAGCCATTGTCCAGCGTGGTGGAGCCGTTGTAGCCCGCCGGGTGAATGCCGGCGGCTCACGGGACGGAAGGTGGAGCTGCGCCAGCAGCGCCGAGTTAGCGGAGGCGGAAGGCGGTGTTGAGGCGCTGACCAGAGGCGACCATGGCCTGGGGCCTGTCGCTGCAGCCATCTCCTCTGGGTCGTACACATTCTCGAAGCGTGAAGGCGGTGATGGTGGACGAGAAGTACTTGTGCTGGCACGCCGCCACTTGAATCTGAATATTCTGGCAGTAATTGACCAGAAGCCACGGCCGCGACTACGCCTCCTCGTGTTTGTTGGCTTCTGTTGCGCCTCTTCGGTGCTGACCGCAGCCAGCTCCTCCTCCTCCAACTCCACGATCTTCGCAGTGCCCACCGTCTTCCGCAGAAGGATCAAGATGGCGACGGCATCAAGGTTAACGCCTACCATCACAAGCGTGCTCTCTTTTAAACTCATGGATCTCAATCCTGCGGGAGCCACAAATCAGTCATGCCTTTAAAGTTGAGGGAACAAAAATTGATCAGTTCGTCTATAAGCCATCCAAAACCATACTGCTAGAATCTGCAGGTATTCCTAGGAAAATTTCAATTTCCTTAGTGTTTTCTTTCGGCCGGTAGGGTATTAGTACCAATTTTTTATCTTTTCTCTAGAGTTCGAAAATATGTGAATTCCAGCAGTGCCAGTCAGATATGCCAGGTGCAGCCTGAATCCAAAACTAACGGACTATACAAGCAGGTGCTTTACCTCCTACTTCGTTGGCGACTTCTTTGAATACCGCGGTTGCCATATTGTGCTTGCACGTCACCATCGTCATGTTCACCTGGATCACAATCTTGGTCTGAAAAATATAAATAGCGCAGCATAGATGTTTCAGTTTATTATACTGTAAAATCTCAGAGAACGTCGGCTTAGAGCCACTGTGAATGAGGCAGGGTAAGTAATTCGTACCCGCAGCTGTGTGCGCGGATGATGAGCACTGAGACATTTAATACTAATATTTCTCTGAGTAACGACGACGTTCAAAATTTGCTCACAGCACGCCAAGATCTCCAGCAATATGTTTTTATTTACATCGTCCGTCACCAGACGCAGCTGTTTGGCCATGTATTTGGACGCGAAGAATCGGCGCAAGGCGTTGGTCTCCTGGCAGTCAATGGTGAGATTGAGGGCCTCCTCGATGCTGTCCGCCAGGTCCTCCAGCGGGCCTCTAAACGCTGGATCCATCCCCTCGCTGGGCGCGTACGGCAAGAGATCGGACACCCTGAACGCGTACCTCGCTAGTTTTTCGCAGTCCTCATTGTTCCGGCGAACCGTATCCACCTTTTCCTTGATCTTCAATAGGGCTTTGACAAACCTCTCCACGAGATCAGCTGCGACGCTGGCCATGGTGCCGCCGAATGCTCTGATAAATTCTCAATTTATCAGATGGAGAAACCTTTTGGATCTTCTTCTCGATAGTAGTAACAAGCTAAAGCATGCAAGCGCACACCAACCTGCTTGCTTATAGGCTTGTCTTAGCTTCTAGTTCTACTCGATCGCTCATCCATCTTCCTCTCTATATAGTATATATACTCGATCTGCTTTTGGCCGCTCGACATGGTTAAGCGCGTGAGTGAAGCTTCGTTCCTCTTTCCTATATTAAACACTATCTGTTCTCTCTAAATTAAACGCTATATGGTCTTATACCACGTGGTATATGGTTACCAGATTAGAGAGAACATGTGCGTCGGCCACCGACGCCGAGGAGGAGGCGGAACGGCGATAGAGCGCGGCGACGGCGAAACCGGTGCATGTGCACCGTGATTAATCAATTACTAGCAGGTCGCATGCGGCTTTTTGTTTGGATGTTCTGGACTCGTCCGCTCCTTGGATCGTTTGCATGGCGCGAGAGAGAATCTGATCCAGGTTGGTGAAGTGCCTGTGGTGGATGGATGTAGGCGACGGTGGCTGGGTGGTTGTACGTCGATGGATCATGCGCGTGCATGTGTGGGATGCGGTGGGTATCATGTAAAAAATACTACAAATAATTACCCGTATTTAAATTATTGCTCCCGGAAGAGTACATAATGCTTTGGACCTAGTATTTGAGAGCGCTTGTTTATGCCTCTCAACAAAAATAACCAACTTAATTACCCTGCCAAGCAGAAAATTTAAACCCACCTTCTTCCAAGCGCTTCTTTATTTGTACTGTGAATCAACTGCTCAAATAAGCAACTTAGGGTGCGTTTGACACCTTGAAACGTTTCAGATTTTTGAATAAATCACTTGAATAAGTGTCAAACGACTAAAACGGTGAAACATTTCACCGTTGAATCACTTGAAACATTTCGAGAATTTGACTTGGAGAAGTGAAACAGTTTAGTGGGTGTTTCACCTGTGAATCACTTTGTTGTTAGCAATGTAAAAATCTTTTAAAATTCAAAAAAGTTCTTTCGAGTTTTAAAATTTTCTCAAAGTTGTTTCGTTAGGTTCGTCTTGTCGAACTCTTCGTGTAGGTGCCTTTTTTTTGTTATTCTTAAAGTTTTCTAAAGTTTTATTAATTCTCAAAGTTTTCTAAAATTGTTTTATTATTTCTCAAAATTTTCTAAATTTTTAGTATTAATAAAAAAGAGTATATTAGTCATTTTAATTCTTCAATTTGTTTTTCCGAATCTAAATCACTAAAATTTGCTAAACAGTTTGTAAAGTGATTCTGTTTCTGGCTTAGAAACAGTTTCTATTTTTCGAAGAATCCGAGCGTACCAAACGCACCTTAAGTGCTGATTGGTTACTGGTGGCAGCACCGGCCTGGCTCAAGGGCGCGCCAGGTCCAGCGGAGCCAGTGTCCATGGATGCAGGTGTTTTTGATTCGGTGGTTGCAGCTTGTACTGTAGAGACGATGTTTGGTAGCTTGATTTTGTCTCTGGCCTTAGAGCCAACTGAGTTTGGAGTGGGTGCATGCTGCACCAACGCGGCCAGGCATCAGAGTGAAGGTTGCCAAACCACGTTCCTGCAGAGCCAGGCCGCAGACACCCACCTGCATGCAGCGCGCCTGGCTGAGGTGCCTTTTCAGGCAACCAATCAATGGTAGAGTGCATGGATTGAACCTGGCTGAAGGGTGCTACATGGAACCGATCAGCCCCTTACTGACCAGGTTATTAGATGGGAAAGGAGTGGAGAGTAAGAGAGGCGACCAGAGAGGGAACTTGGGTTTAACCGCTGTCAGAGCTCGAGCCGCCTCCCAAGCCACGTGTGTCGTGCCATTAGAGCTCAAGCCGCCTCACGGCAACTGGAGCTCGAGCCACCTCGCGTCTATCAGAGCTCGAGCCTCGTCGTTTCTGTCAGAGCTCGAGCCGCCTCCCAAGCCCTGTGTGTTGGGCCAGTGCCAGTGTGCCACTGGAGCTCAAGCTGCCTCACCGCCGCCGGGGCTCGAGCCACCTCGCCTCTGTCGGCGGCCTCCTCGCCGCTGTCAGAGCTCGAGTCACCTCGCCATTGGTGCTCGGCTCTCACCAGAGCTCAAGAACTGAGGAAAAAAATTAATTACCAAAAAACCTGCATATTTTAGCAGCAGATTCTTTGGGCACCACCTTATGAGAAGGGCTCAAAATAAGCTACCATATTTACCAAGTTTAATTAAGTTGTGTAAAACATGGCCTTTGTCTGCCAGGACTCCACCTCGAACAAAAACAAGAACTAGAACGGGTGCTCCATTGCAAACTATCGTCGTTCATGTTATCATCCAAAATTTTGTTTGTCACAGATAAGACATACTCCCGCCATTATAAACTTGCTGTCGTCGGTTGGTAAAAATTTGAACTGACTGGTAATAATAATCTTAGAACACATGGAGTATATAACTTGTTGGACTCTTGGGTTCCATTAAGAACCCGTTTGGCACAAAACTTTGCTTGGTGCTCACAGGCCGGCCATCAGGGTGATCTCGGACTGATCCATATTATTTGATAACGGGCCTTCTAGAGCACTAGCATTCGGCCTCTTTCAGCCCAACCAATGTGCATGCAACCGGCGGATTTTCATGACTTTCGGTGAAATTGGACGGTCGACCAATATTTGATTTAGTAAATTCAAAAAATCCTAAAATTTCAAAAAAAAAATCCGAAAACCGATCGGTAAATATGCGATAACCTGAAAAAAACAGTGAAAAACCACTCAAACCGATTTGATTTCATATCAAAAAAGATAAACCAAAAAAATCGATCATCGGTTGGTAAACTAGAAAAACTAAGCGGTTTTGTCTCAAAATTTTGATTTTTGAATTTATCCGGTTTTCATAATTTAGTGTAGCAGTTTTCCTATTTTCGTAAAAACAGGTCAAACCAGCCAACCACGGTTTATAACCCGAACCTTGGTGACAAGCAATGAAAACACAAAAAGAATAAATATTAAGTCCAGCATCACGCGCCACTTTTCAGATAGGCGAAAAACCATGTGATGCAATTTCTTACTTTCCAAGCCGTTTGGTAATGATTAAAATATTAATCAATGGAATTGATAATTACGGTATACTTAGTAAAATACACCATTCAATTTGATTCATATTGTTTTTCTTTATCATGGAATATTTGATTCATTTTGTTTTCTTTATCATGGATGATGTAAGTAGAAGTATATGCTTTTATAACAATTTGAAGACTGGATGAGGCCAGAAAATTTTAGATCTGTTTTCTCCATCGCTTACGATTCGTTGCGCTTTCTTTACCTAAAGTGAGACCACTAGTTTAATGGAACGTGACTACATGTTTCTACGCTTAACTTTTCGAGAAAACGTCGCTACCCTTTGATGAGTCCGATCCATATATACTGCTGTCTAGAGAAAGACCTGTTAATTAATTTTCTAAACCTTATCGGCATGATTATTTTTTGTGAAAGGTGATGGCGTCTATATATTATTTTATTTTACTGAACAGAAATAACCAAATGAGCAATTTCCCAACAACATCTGCCTAGCTACGTACACATGTGTTTGCTTCGTTCACACTAAGTCCCCACCGAAAATGAG
>BCLF01000057.1:1081535-1092933 GCA_001602275.1 Zoysia japonica | reverse complement strand
CTGAAAAGGCGGACTCGTCCCCCTCGCCCGACGCTGGAGAGGGGGAGGCGGAGCTGCTGGCATCACCACCGACGGCGGTGTCTTCGGAGGGTGCGGCGGTTTCGCCGCCTTCGGGCGCGTCCTGAGCGAGACGGCTCGTGGCAAGCTGCCCGAGGCCGTCAGGACGTCGGGCTCCGAAGGTCCAAGCGGCGATGTCGGGGCTGCCGTCGAAGCGCAGGGGCCGGCGGCATCGACCGCCACCTAGGAGGTCCCCGGGTGAGGGCCCCTCCCACTCGCAGGGGCGATCGATGGCTTCGGCTATCTGATGGATCGGGTGGGAGGTGCCCGAGCCCTCAACATGCAGTTGGTTGCCGGCCTCTGCCAACTGTCGAGGGTCGCCGAGGAGGTTGGCGCCATCTATGACGAGGCTCACTTCGTCGAGTGCCGGGTAAGCTTGAGTCCGGCTCTCGGCTTCTGACTTTTGTGAATTTAGGGCTGATAATCTTTTGCAGGACAACTTGTACGCGGTCTTGGGTCAGCCCCCACGCGGGTTCGCCACCCGAGCCGAGGTCGACGCCCTCAAGGAGGAGCGGGCGAAGACACGGGTCGAGTCGGGGGAGACCGCAGCTGACTTGAAGTCGCAGCTCCTCGCTGCGCGGGAGTCGGCTCGTGTCGCCCTCGAGGAGGCGAACAAGGCGCGCGTCGAGGTGGCGGCGTCCGAGGCTCGGGCCACCGGGACCGCGGCGGCCCTCGAGCAGGCCACCCGCACGGTCGTCGGTAAGTTGTTGTGTGTCCTTCCGACCCTTGGGGTCGGGCTTTGACTCGTGCTGTTGCAGGGCTTGGTCGCCAAGCAGTGGCACACGAGACCGAGATGCAGCGCCTCGGGCTCCTCCACCAGCATGTCGAGGGGGCCCGCTTATCCCTGGGGCAGACTCTCCGCATGACGAAGGAGGAGCGCGACCGCGCCTTCGAGCAGGTCGACCTCCTGAAGTCGGAGCGGGTGGTGCTCCAATCCGAGGTTGAGCAGGCGGCGGTGGACCTCGACCGAATGCGTGAAGAGGCCGCTAAGGTCCAAGAGGAGCTCTCGGCGGCCCAAATCCGGAAGGAGCGTGTTCGAAAGAGCCTCGACCGGGCAAGGCAGGCCGTCGAGGCCGCCGAAAAAGAGCGGGACGGTAAGGGTCGGCCCCTCCCTATTCGCTCTAGCTTTGTCCTCGGTTCTCTGCTGACGGTTTGGAATGCAGGGTTGGCGGGTGAGGTTCAGACGCTGAGGTCGGCGGGTCTGAACCTCATTGGAAAGTTGTACTCCAAAGTGCCGGACTCCGTCCCGATGGTGGTCGTCGCACACGCTCTGCAGCAGCTCCCGGAGATCGTCTCCGACGTCTTGATGAGGGCGCTGGAGGACGGGTCCTCAACAGCCTTAGCCCTGCTTCGCTCCCATTATCCGGATGCGGACCTTGGCAGGGTCGTCGAGGGCTTCGCGTCGGGGTATTTGGACGAGCAGCTGGAGGCGATCTCGGTGGAAACGCTGGAGCCGGGGGCGAAGGCCGTCTCCGACTTCAAGACGGAGGACTTCCTGCCCTAGCGATTCGGCCCGTTTCCCTATGTATAGGTCCGAATATGTAAAAAGTGTCATTGTATTAATAAAGAATATCGTTCAAAGAAGATTGTTCGAGAAACTTTTTGCGAGTTTAATTGTGAATTTCCGACCCCCCTTCGCATGATGCGACTGTTTTTCGCACCCCCTTCGGCGTCAAACAAACGAATGGACCGAATATAGCTCGTAGGGTCGGGCGTCGGGCCCGATATAGCCGTAGAGCGTCCTCGGCTCCCGATTCGTAGATAGTATAGCCAAGGGAAGGCTTCGAAGGAAAAGCACGCGCGAAGTTTGTCGTGTTTGAGGGTCACCCGTGAGTTCGGCGCGGGTCGGAGATCCGACCCCAAGGAAACAAAAAAGGTGAAAAGACGCAACGTGTTAGCGGGGAGCGGCGCCCCGGCGCAAAAAATCAATGAATGATGGACGAAAAACGAGGTCAATCGTTTCGACGTTTGAGAGGGTGGAGGTAAGTAGGCCCCGGGTGAGGGGTGTGGCCGAGGCGGCCACGGCTCGCAGCCCAAAACATCGTCGGGGACCGGCCCACGCTCCGAGCCCATCTTGGTGTGGGCATCGGCGGCTTCGTTGTCCCGACGTAGGACGTGATGAAGTTCGAGCCCGTCGAACTTGTCTTCAAGCTTGCGGACCTCTCGACAGTAGGCTTCCATCTTCGGGTCTATGCAGCTGGTAGTCTTCTTGACTTGACTGACGATCAGCTCGGAGTCGTCCTTGATGTAGAGGCGCTGAACGCCGAGGGTGGTGGCCATTCGCAGGCCGTGGAGGAGCGCTTCGTAACCGGCTGCGTTGTTGGAGGCGCGAAACTGCAACTGCAACACGTAGCGGAACTTGTCTCCCTTCGGGGAGACCAGGACGACCGCAGCCCCCGCGCCTTTGAGCATGCAGGAGCCATTGAGGTACATCGTCCAGTACTCGACGCTGCCGAGAGCCGGCGGTTCCTGAGCCTCGATCCATTCGGCGACGAAGCCGGCCAGGGCCTGGGACGAAAGCGATGTCGAGCCCCAGGAGTTCCATGTCACCTGTCCTTGCCACCGACGATCTCCCCGAGCGGGAAGCTGGTGACGACGCGGACGGAGTGGCTCGTGAAGTAGTGTCACAACTTACGGCTTGTGATGAGGACAGTGCAGATCAGCTTCTCCACCTGGGTGTATCGAGTCTTCAAGTCGGCCAACACCTCGCTGACGAAGTAGACAGGCCGCTGAACAGACAGAGCCCGACCCTCTTCGCTTCGCTCGACGGCGAGGACAGTGCTGACGACTTTTGAGGTCGCCGCGATATAGAGGAGAAGGGTCTCTCCTGGGGTTGGGGACGTGAGGATCGGCGGCGATGAGAGCAGGGTTTTGAGCCGGTCGAAGGCTTCCTGGGCCTCGGTGGTCCAGATGAATCGTTCTGCTTTTCGCAGCAGCCGGTAGAAGGGCATCGCCTTTTCGTCGATCCTTGAAATAAAGCGGCTGAGGACCGCCAAGCATCCGGTCAGCTTCTGGACGCCTTTGACGCTGCTGATGAGCCCGAGGTTGAGGATCGCGGAGCTCTTCTCGGGGTTTGCTTCAATCCCCCGCTCGAAGATGACGAAGCCGAGCAGCTTGCCCGAGGGGACGCCGAAAATGCATTTTTCGGGGTTCAGCTTGATTCGATAGCGTCGGAGGTTCACGAACGTCTCCTCCAGATCCTGGACGAGGTCGGAGGTCCGCCGAGTCTTGATGACGATGTCGTCGACGTAGACCACCAGATTTCGACCCAGCTGGTCGTGGAAGCACTTTTGCATGCAGCACTGATACGTGGCGCCGGCGTTCTTGAGCCCGAATGGCATTGTGACATAGCAGAAGGATCTGAAGGGTGTAATGAAGGACGTGGCCGGCTGGTCGGACTCGAGCATGAAAATCTGGTGATACCCAGAGTATGCGTCGAGGAAACTTAGGGTTTCGCACCCGGCTGTCGAGTCCACCACTTGATCAATGCGCGGGAGAGGGAAAGAGTCCTTCGGGCAGGCCTTGTTGAGACTCGTGTAGTCAACGCACATCCTCCTTTGCCCAGTCTTCTTTTTCACCATTACAGGGTTGGCTAACCACTCGGGGTGGTAGACCTCTTGAATAAACTTAGCATCAAGCAGCTTCGTCAATTCTTCCCCAATGGCTAGGCGCTTCTCGTCGTCGAAACGCCGGAGTCGCTGTTTGACAGGCGAGAGCCCGCGATGATGTCGAGGGAGTGCTTGGCGACTTCTCTCGGGATGCCGGTCATGTCCGACGGTGCCCATGCGAAGACGTCTCGATTCCGGGTGAGGAAGTCGACGAGCGTGCTTTCCTATTTGTTGGAGAGCGCTGTCCCGACCCTGGCCTTCTGGGAGGGGTTGGCGGGGTCGAGAGCCATCTCCTTAGAATCGTCGGTAGGCTTGAAGGATGCCGACGACGCGTGTCTGGAGTGGAGCGTTGGGTCCGACCCCTTTGCTTTGCGGATCTCGTCCAACTGGGCCGGGCCCGATTTGGCTGCGGCCAGCTCGAAGCTTTCTTGCTCACACGCCAGAGCGTGTTGGAAACGCGACGAGACCGTGATGATGCCCATTGGTCTGGGCATCTTTAGCTTCAGGTAGATATAGTTAGGGATGGCCATAAACTTCGCGTAGCAGGGCCGACCCAAGATGGCGTGGTAGGCGTCGGTGAAGTCCACCACCTCGAAGGTGAGCGACTCGGTCCGAAAATTGCTCCGGTCACCGAACGTAACTGGGAGCGTGATCTGTCCGAGGGGCGTTGCGTAGCCCCCGAAGACGACTCCGTGAAACGGTGCGTGGGTCGGGCGAAGGTCGGCCTCTGTCAGCTTCATCGCTCGGAAGGCGTCGGCGTAGAGGATGTTGAGGGCGCTCCCTCCGTCCATGAACACCTTCGACAGGCGCACTGAGCCGACGATGGGGTCGAGCACCAGCGGGAGGCGCTCGGGCTGCGGGACGTGATCCAGATGATCAGCCCGATCGAAGGTGATCGGCACCTCGGACCACTTGAGATAGCGGAGAACCGCGGGGTCGGCGGCGTTGACCTCGCGCCAGGTTCTCTTCTAGCGGCCGCGGGATTCGCAGTAGGCTGTGGGGCCGCCAAAGATCATGAGGCAGTCCTCCGGCTCGGGGAAGGCTGCGCCGACGTCTTCCTCGGCCCCCTTGGCCTGGGGGTCGAGCTTAGCCGTCGAGGAGTCAGATTGGAATCGCTCCTGAAGAACCTCGTTGTCAGGTGGCAATTACGGAGGGTGTGCTTGACCGGCATAGAATGGTTGGGGCAGGACCGGTCGAGAATCTTCTCGAAGTGGCCGTCGTGGTTGGCCGGCTTCTTGGTCGGGGGTCGGGCAGGTCGGTCGGTGGCGGCCACGAAGTCGTCATCGTGGTGCCGACCCTTGCCTTTCTTGCGGCTCGAGCTGCCGCCACCTCGCTCGTAAGGGTGTCGCCGTGACGAGCGGTGGCGCCCGAACCCGAGCCCACACTGCTTATCAGTAGATCATGGACGGTGGCACGCCTGCCTTTGATACGCCTTACGAGAATCTGGTAGCGGCAGCCTGTGTCCTCTATGAGTCTCCCGCACCTGATAATCCCGTTCTCAAGGAGCCCGACAAGTTCCGCGCTCCCACCAACATCATCCGGTACACTGGCGAGATGAATCCCGCCCACAGGCTCGAGGACTATCGCCTCGCTTGCCGGGCCGGTGGCGTCGACGACCTCTTCGCCATCCAGTATCTGCCACTCTTCCTGTCCGATTCGGCCAGGGGGTGGCTCGAGCACCTTCCGAGGGAAAGCATCCACGACTGGGCCAATCTTCGTTACGCTTTCGTCGGCAACTTCTAGGGGACCTATACCTGCCCGGGTAACTCCTGGGATCTGAAGAATTGCAAGCAGAAGCCCGACGAATCCCTCCGAGACTACATTCAACGATTTTCGCGTAAGCGAAATGAGCTGCCCTACATCAGCGACACCGACGTCATCAATGCCTTCACCTACGACACGACATCCAAGGCGCTCGTCCACAAGCTAAGGTGTAAAAACCCTCGAAAGGCACGCGCCCTTCACGACATCGCCACCATATTCGCCACCGAGGAGGAGGCTGTTCAAGCCAACTTCAACCGGGACCAGGCCAAGGACAAGGAGAGGTCCAAGGCCGACCGAAAGAAAGACGACCGTCTCGACCGGCGGCCCGACCGTCGAGATGGGAGCGGGTCGAGCGGCAAGAAGCAGAAGAACCGTCGGCAGAATGAGGAGTTTGTGGGCATCACTGAGGGGCCGCCATGACCTCTCAAGAAGCCGGTCAACCACGACAACCACTTCGAAAAAATGCTTGACAATGTCTGCACCTACCACGCGACTCCCATGACGCACACTCTACGAGACTGCAACCTCATGAAGGCTTTCTTCAAGGGGTACTTCCACCCTAACGCTCGTCCTCAGCCTAAGCAACCCGACCCTCCGACGAAGGAGGGAGAAGGTAACCTCGAAAATACCTTCCCCGAGCCGAAGGACTGTCTGATGATCATCGGCGGGTCGGTGGCCTACGAGTCAAGCCGCCATCAGAAGCAGACGTGGCGGAAAGTCAACCTGACTGCTCCTGCCATACCCTCCTATCTTAAGTGGTCGGAGGCTCCGATCACTTTCGATAAGTCTAACCATCCGAACCATGTACCTTAGCCGGGGCACCTGCCCCTGGTGCTTGATCCGATAATCGGCACAACTCAGCTGTCCAAGGTCATCATAGATGGAGACAGTGCCCTTAACATCCTCTACATCGGCACTTTCAAGGCTGTGAAGCTCTCGAGGTCCGACCTCCTCCCGAGCAACGTTCCTTTTCATGGCGTCATTCTCGGGGGTAGCGTAGTACCCCTGGGTCGGATCACGTTGCCGGTCACCTTCGGCAACCGTGACAACTTCAAGACGGAGAAGCTCACCTACGAGGTGGTCAATTTCTCCGGTGTCATCCTCGGGCGGCCCTCCTACGCCAAGTTCATGGTGGTTCCCAACTACGTCTACCTCAAGCTCAAGATGACGGGGCCCAAAGGCGTCATCACCGTGGCGTCTCACTTCAAGCGAAACCCTGAGTTTCCTTGATGCGTACTCTGGGTACCATCAGATATCCATGCGAGACTTCGACCAGTCGGCCACATCGTTCATCACACCCTTCGATTCGTTCTGTTACGTCACTATGCCCTTCAGCCTCAAGAATGCCGGCGCCACGTATCAGCGCTGCATGCAGAAGAGCTTTCATGATCAGCTGGGTCAGAATCTGGATGTCTACATCGACGACATCGTCATCAAGACTCGACAGGCGATCGACCTCATCAAGGATCTGGAGAAAACCTTCGCCAACCTTCGACAGTTCCGCATCAAGCTCAACCCCGAGAAGTGCGTTTTTGGCATCCCCACCGGCAAGCTCCTCGGATTCGTTATTTTTCGAGCGTGGCGTCGAGGCCAATCCGAAGAAGATCATCGCCATCCGCAACCTCGGGCTTATCAGCAATGTCAAAGGTGTCTAGAAGCTTACTGGTGCCTGGCGGCTCTCAGCCGCTTTATCTCCATGCTAGGTGAGAAGGCTATGCCTTTTTACCGACTTCTTCGGAAGTCCGACCGCGTCACCTGGACTGCCGAAGCCCAGGAGGCATTCGAACAATTGAAGACCGTCCTATCTTCCCCGCCGGTCCTAACTTCACCGACCCCTGGTGAGCCGCTGCTCCTCTACATCTCCGCCACCGTCAAGTCGTCAGCATGGTGCTTGTTGTTGAGCGACCGGGGGAGGGTCAGGCCTTGAAGGTCCAGTGACCCGTCTACTTCATTAGTGAAGTGCTCGCCGACGCCAAGACCCGATACACCCAAGTGGAGAAGTTGCTTTATGCGATCCTCATCACGAGCCGTAAACTTCGCCACTACTTAGACAGCCACTCTATCCAAGTGGTGATGAGTTTTCCTCTCGGAGAAATCATCAACGACGGAAAGGACATGGTTAGGCGCATCGCCACATGAGCTATGGAGCTCATGGGCCATGACATCACCTACGTCCTCCGGCAAGCCATCAAATCCCAAACCCTCATCGACATCATCGCCGAGGGGACCGAGGCGCAAGAGCCATCGAATTTCGTCGACCCTGAGCATTGGACCATGTTCTTTGACGGATCCTGCCGACTGAAGGGTTCGGGGGTTGGTGTCATTCTCATCTCTCCCAAAAAAGATAAGTTCTGGTACGTCCTACAGATTCACTTTTCCGCCTCTAACAACATGGCAGAGTACGAAGCTCTGCTGCATGGCCTTCGCATGGCCATCACGCTCGGAGTCCGACGGCTCTACGTCAAGGGCGACTCCGAACTCGTTATCAACCACGTCATGAAGGTGTCAAGCTGCCAAGATTTCAAGATGGAAGCCTACTGCCAAGAAGTTCACAAACTTGAAGACAAATTTGACGGGCTCGAGCTTCATCACGTTCTACGCCGCAACAATGAGGCAGCCGACACCCTTGCACGGATGGCCTTGGGTCGAGATCCAGTTCCCGATGATGTCTTCCCTGAGATCCTCACCGAGCCACCGATCAAGCTCAGAGACGACGTCACCGACCCCCACCCCCAGGAAGCAGTCCAAGAGCAGGCCCCGACCCTCGGGGTCGAAGCCCTGGCCATTATCTCTGGTTGGTCCCAGGACATATATGCGTATCTCCAGGACGGCACTCTGCCCACCGACACCAATGAAGCCCGGCGAATCGTGCGTCGGGCAAAAGCCTGCACTCTCATCGACAACGAGCTCTACAAGCGCGGTCCTAGTGGCGTCATCCAGTGCTGCATCCCTCAGGCGGAGGGTCTGCACCTTCTCGACGACATTCACTCGAGGATTTGTGGGCATCATGCTGCCTCGAGGACCCTAGTTCGCAAAGTTTTTCGCCAAAGTTTCTACTGGCCTACAGCAGTCTTCGACGCAGAAAAGCTCATCCCCTCCTGCAGGGGCTGCCAGTTCTATGCCCGCTAGACGCATCTACCGGCCCAGGAGCTCCATACCATCCCGATCACCTGGCCGTTTGCGGTCTGGGGGCTCGATGTCCTCGGGCCTTTTCGCAAAGCGCCCGAGGGCTTTACCCATCTGTTCGTCGCGGTTGACAAGTTCACCAAGTGGATCGAAGCAAAGCCGACCCCCTGCATTAGCTCAGGTCGAGCCGTCGAGTTCATCCGCGACATCATCTTCCACTTTGGGGTCCTGAACTCCATCATCACCGACAATAGAACACAATTCACCGGAAACGTATTCTGAGAATTCTGCGAGGAGTACCACATCAGGTTCGACTTCGCCTCCGTCGCCCACCCGAGGACTAATGGGCAAGTGGAACGTGCCAATGGCATGGTGCTCCAGGGACTGAAGCCTCGGATCTACGACTACATCGAGCAATCAGCCGGGCGGAGGGTCAAAGAACTCCCGTCCGTGTTGTGGGGCCTGCGAACTACCCCCAACAGAACCACAAGATTTACTCCTTTCTTCATGGCGTTCGGGGCCGAAGCTGTTCTGCCCACTGATCTCGACTACGACTCCCCAAAGATCAGAGCCTACGACGAGCAGAGGTCGTAAGAGGCGCGCCAGGACGCCTTGGACTAGCTGGACGAGGCGCGCGACGTGGCCATACTTCGGTCGGCCAAGTACCAGCAAAGCCTTCGACGACTACACGCTGACTCATCAAGGGTCGGGCCCTCAGAGTCGGCGACCTTGTGCTCAAGAGAGTGCAGGACAAGAGGGACCACCACAAGCTGTCGACCCCATGGGAAGGACTGTACATGGTCAAGCGAGTCCTGAAGCCTGGCACGTACAAGCTATCAACGAAGGATGGCACTGAGCTTGTTCACGCCTGGAACATCGAAAATTTGCGTCGTTTTTACGCATAATAAAGCTCTTCAAATCTTTATGCATCTTATTTATATTTTATCCGCTAACCGTGTCTTTGGCAGTGAAGTTCAGTCAACTGACCTACACTCCTCTGCCCGAGGGCTATCATAGGTGTCCCACCCAAGGATCGGAGCGACCGACATGAACATTTTAAGGCCCTGTGCCTCGTCAACCTAAACTAAGGTCCCGTACCTTAGTCCCGAAAGGACTCCGCGTCCTGGCGATTGGCTCTATGCCACGCCATTACAAAGGCTCGACGCCTACCACATTTCCTCGGGGACCGACCCCCGACTCGTGACTCGGTGCACGAGTGACTCGGCCTGACTCTCGCGAACTATGAGCATTTTCGTTCAAAGCAATCCTCGCGGCTAACGGTCCGACCCGGTGTTGGTGACGCTCTACGGCTGCATCGAGCCCGACACTCGACCCTACGAGCTACACCCGACCCAGTCGCCTGACCAACGCCCAATGAAACGCAAAGAACAATGCGAAACGCTTGAGTCAAAAAGAGTAGAAAACATAAACAACTCCGCAGTCAAGTGAAGTTCACAAATATCTATACAAACTACAAGCAAAAATATCTAAAGGGGAGGCAGGCAGCCGAAGCGCTCCTTCATCAAGGTCGGCCGGAGGAAGCAACTGATGATCTCCTGCGCCTGAGGCTTCAAGTCCTCAAAAAGTTTCGCCGACGCCTCACTCGACGTCCTCGAGGCGAAACCCTCGGCAATGCGCCCAAGGTCGACGTTAGGATAATGGGACCGAAGGTGAGCCAGCATCCACGACGCTCCGTCCCGCAGAGCGACGAGCAACTCGGTGCGGATCAGCCCCGACAGCTCTCCAGCACACGGGACGACCGCTCCACCGGCACGCTCGCGTCCTGGGTGTCGTTGAACACTTGGTGCAATAGCGTCCGAACCGACGACAGCAGGCTCTGGAGCTTGCAGCCACGCCTGCACCTCTAAAATTTCAGAAATCAACCTCTCTAATAAGTTAGCAAGTTCACTTGTTACTTACCCTCATGATCCTTCTGCGTAGCTTCAGTAGCCGATCGCTCTTTGGCCAGATCCTGTTGAAGCTGGCCCGACAACGCCTCAAGCGAAGCCGACAGCTCATGCAGCTTCGCCAGTTTCGCCATGTACTTCCTCACCTCGGCCTCCAGCACGTCGAGGTAGCCTCTGAAGTGCCACAGCTTTCCAGTGCAAAGCGGCACGGCTCCTCCGATCGCTCCAGCGCGCCGTCAGCCGCCTCCTTGGCCTCCTCGGCCAAGCGCGTTCAGTCCTTCAGCTCTCAGATTTCCCGAGTGCTACAGCCGGCCCCCTCTTGGAGTTCTGCGCGATCCAACACATCAGCAAAAAGTAATTGACTGAATATATTTTAACAAACCGCAAAGCTACTTACTCGCGCAGGTCTGGTGCAACGTTCCGACCTCCTCACCGAAGCTCTCCTCTCAATGCGCAACCGAGTGATCTCCATTTGGAGCTCTTGGCTCTCTCTCTCTCTCTGAGTTCTCGGCACGTCTTTCAGTGTTTCCTAGGGCGAGGAGTCGGTTGGCGGCCAATTTCTTGGCCTCGTCATGCTCACCACGGGTCCGTGCCAGCTCACGGTGC
Organism: Zoysia japonica; assembly: GCA_001602275.1. Taxonomy (NCBI): domain Eukaryota; kingdom Viridiplantae; phylum Streptophyta; class Magnoliopsida; order Poales; family Poaceae; genus Zoysia; species Zoysia japonica. The sequence goes on along the minus strand of BCLF01000057.1, from coordinate 1,081,865 downwards.
AGAGCCTCGACCTCCGTCTAGGCGAAGCTTTGCGGTGGCTGGCGAAGCGCCCTTTCAAGGGTCTCCTGCAAGACCCGCAAATCTGGTTCGTGCATAACACTCAAAACTTAAAACATTAAACGTAGGGATCGGCAATGGTCTCCTAGAATTCCTTCAAGTACTCCTTGGCATTTTGCATATGAGTGAGTGCCGAGGAGACCCACTCGCCCTCCGAGAACACTTGGTCATACAGGAACCTCCAAGAGTCCCAGGCGGCCTCGTTGGAAGTTGAAGGACCAGCTGCCGGCTGGCATCTGGAAGAAGATGGCGGGGGGGGGGGGGGGGGTTCGG
>BCLF01000057.1:1057551-1081530 GCA_001602275.1 Zoysia japonica | reverse complement strand
GGGGGGGGGGGGGGGGGGGGGGGGGGGGGGGGGGGGGGGGGGGGGGGTTCGGTCCCTAGCTTGAAATCCAGGGCCGCCCCGTGTCCTCCCATCGCTCGGGAGTCCCTCTTGATCCCCCCAGCTTCAGCGCTCGGGGGCTGCGCCTGTTCATCCCCCTGCTCCTCCGCGGTCTCGGCCACGGACACTTCACGAGGCGGGGTCGGTGAAGAACGCGTCGTTGGCTGCGCCAATCCTGCAGTAAGCGACCCTTCTCGAACACGGCCCCCACAACAGAGAACTGCGGCGCGACGAGAGAAGAAGAGGCACTGTAAAATACAATCAAAATGTCAAGCACCCCAAACCATCAGGTAAAATATTCGATTAAACCAAAAATGCAGAAACTCACCGGTGCGACACCCGGATGGAGAAGGGTAGGCTCCCGCCTGGTGAAATCTGCCCAACCCCGACGACCGCGAGCACGGTCGGGGTCGAGGGAGGGGCAAAGGAACCAGATTCCTCTGTCCTAGCTTTTTTCGCAGGTTGCTCCTCGGCGCCCTCCGCGTCCCTCGCCCTCTGACGACGATAGCGCTCAGTGAGCGGCACATCGTCCGAAGAGTCAGAATCTTACGGAGCGGCGGTCAGAGTCACTCGTGCCGTGCTCGCGGCCGGAACCTTTCCCGACATAGCAGCGGCAATGGACCAACGGGCTGCAGGAGGCGACCAATCATCCCCAGTCGACGGCGACGACGAAGCCTCGGCAATGGGAGTCTCTGGAGCGGCCGGCCCAACGGCCGAAGCAGCCGGCACATCCGCCGAAGCCGCCAGCGCAACAGCCGGAGTGGTCGGCGCAACGACCAGAGTGGTCAGCATCACGATCGACACTGCCGGGCTAGCCACCACCGCGGCCGAGACGGTCGGCGCGGGCACGAGCATTGAAAGAGACACCGGCCCAGTCGAGGATCCGGCGACAGCGATACTAGAGCCGACCCCTTGGACCGGGGATCCAGCGCCCAGTACAGCTAGAACGGCAACTTCTTCAGCCGGCACCACCATAGGCACCAGCGCATGTGATGGAGGAACGCCCTCTTAGAAAACACAAATAAGCATTCAAATCTTGCCAGTACCTTTATCATATACCAAACTACAAATGCAGGCAGAACGACTCACCTGTCGACCCGCCTGATGCTCGGCATCCAGAGGGGCCAGTCCTCCGCTCGCGTCAGCGAGAGCATCACCCTTCAGGAGGCGCGATAGGTGTTGCCTCACGCCATCCTCAAATAACTCCGACTGAATGATCTCCCGCATCATGTCGAACCGCCCGACTTAGTCACACATGAGCCGAGCGCGGAGGCGAAGCGGTTGAACACGACGCTGGACAAAGGTGTCGACGAGCCGTGCCCTAGTCAGGCCCGCGTCGTCCAGCTCAGCCATCCAGTCGAGCAGGTCCTCGATCTCGACCTCCTGCGCCTCACTGAGCCCGGCACTCCACGAATCCAGAACCGCCGGCGGCTTGAGACTGAACGCCGGCAGTTCAGGGGCGGTGTTCTCGATGTAGAACCACCCCCCATGCCAGCCCTTCAAGGAGTCCCTCAACGATACGTTGAAGTACTCCTGACGGTTATTCCGAAAGCAAATCCATACACCTCCAACAGCGCAGACCGTGCTGCCTTCGCTCTGAGGCTGCACGCGGAAGAAATACCTCCACAAGTCGAAGTGGGGCTCGATTCCCAAGTAGGCCTCGCACAGCGTGACGAAGGCTGAAATCTATAGGATGCCGTTGGGGTTAAGATGGTGAAGACGCACGCCGTAGTACTTCAGCAAGCCGCAAAAGAAGTTCAACGACGGCAACATCAAGCCAGGCTCGTGGAATTCCACGAAGCTAACGATCTCGTTGGCGCGGGGCACCGAAACAGTCTCGCGGTACGCCGAACGCCATCGCCCCGTGCTACTCGAAGAGAGCACTCCAAACACCACCGAGGAGGTGAGGATGCTCTTCGAAACAGTGGATGCTTTCCACTGGGCGACCATGAAGACGAAGGCAAGAGCAAACACAAGTAAGATGAAAGAGCACTACGCGCAGTTGTTTGAAGCCAAGACGACGAAGAACGAAGGGCGAACCCCCCTTTATATAGGAGCCGATGCACCAGCTCGACGCGCCTCGGTCGTGGGCGCTCGAACCCATGAGCACGAAAGGCGCGCCGACTCTCACTCGCTGACGAGTGGGTCCGTGAGCGCGCGCAGTGGACGCTCGAACCAAGGCACACCGAAGAGCACCAACACCCAATCACCGACAGGCGGGCCCGTGAGCCGCCTTAGAAACCCCCGACAGCGGGTAAGAAAATTGTGCGGCATTAACGCGCAGTTAATGCCTGGCAACCGTACCTTCGATGGGACCTGTGCGGCGCAAACCGTCGCGTATTCTCGGCCGCTCGATGGGCCGATCCAACCTCCAGGAGCAACCGGCAGTTACAATTCCTAGACGCCGCATCCGCCGTCCACCTAGAGGCAGCAGAGCTGTCCGATCATTGGAACCGTGACCAACGATCTGTTACTAATGCCATAAACCGATTCACGGGTCGAGACGAATGAGAGGTCGAACGAACCCCCGACCGGCCCGACAGCTATCCGAGACACTGATCATGGGAAGACTGGCCCGACCCGTCCAACCTAGGCGTTATGCCGATCATGAGCAGAGGCCGGCCAGACCGGTCAAATCTAGGTATTTTTCCTGGCATCAGGCTAATGACGAAAATTAGCCTCCGACCAACCTCTGCAGTCGAAAATCACCTCCACGACGCTTTAGCCCATGACCGATCATTCGAATCGCTCGGGGGCAACACCCTACGGGTGCGCTCGCGTGCCCCCGTGGGATCAACCGTCAACGAGTGATGGTCGACAAGACGCTTCAGCCCATGACCGACCCTTCAGATCGCTCGGGGGCTACGCCCTACGGGCGCGCTCGCGCCCCCCCGCCCCTCGATAGGATCAACCATCAACGAGTTATGGTCGGCACGACGCTTCAGCCCACGACTAACCCTTCGGATCGCTCGGGGGGGCTCGGGGGTGCGCGAGATCAACCATCAACGAGTGATGGTCGACACGACACTTCAGCCCACAACCAACCCTTCGGGTCGCTCGAGGGCTACGCCCTAAGGGCGCGCTCGCGCGCGTCCGTAGTATTAAAGCAGACTTCGAAGACGGACAAAGCTCGAGGGCTACTGTCGGGATAGTATACCAGGGTACCTACGGATCATCTTCTACAGCGCGGCCCATCTGCGGCCCGCGATTCTTCAACGGCCCACTAAAGACTTTACAAAGGCGGCCCAGTCCCAGTGGTCGAGAAGCCTTGTCAAGGCCCGAAGCCCAGGCGAACGCAATCGTTCCGACCCCTGAGGGTCGGGACCCGAGCGGTCAGGATCCCAGCTGTTGGAACTGACTCGCCGACTGCTGCGAAACAACCACTACTCTAAGGATCACGTCGATTCAAACAACGTACAGCTCTCCAGAAAAGTTAAGCATTCCGAAAGATTTCATAACTACTCGGCTGGCGGAGTAACAACCCTCCGAGCGATAAAGCTGAACAGTAAAGCGACTTTTATTCCCTCATAGTGAACAAAAGTACAAACGGAGGGCACCGATCGTATGCCCCGAGCGCCAGATAGCATGATTCACTGAAGACTGTGGCCCCACCTGTCAAAGGGTCATCCGTTTTCAAAGGCGGCAAGATACTCAAACTATGGTTCAGTTACCACAACCATGATCCAATCAAGACAACCCAGGTCCGGCCCTATAAAAAGGGCACCCGAAAAGCTTTAGACATACGTAGGCAAGTGAGTAAGAAAGAGAGAGAAAGGAAATATGTAGAGAAAAGATACACATCGCCAAACCACTCCCACCACGCGAGATTGAGACTCGGATCCGTCCGAAGCCTTTTCACATTGTACTTCTATGTTTTTGAGATTTATACGACTGTTCTCTCGTACTGGACATAGGCTATTACGCCTTGAGGCGACCTGAACCAGGTTAACCTTTGAGTCTCTTTCGTAGACTAAGTCATTCGATTTTGAAAGCGCACTATCCCTCATCCGATCGTATAAATTTGCTGTGCCGATATACAAAACACCGACACGACACTATTAATGAATTAGATACTCCAAGCACCCGATGCCATTGCATGTGATCTTGTCAGTACTGATGTCAGCTCGGCAGGCTAGGTTCAAGTGGTTTAGCCTCGAACATAGAGCCATTGAATTGCATTAACATTGCACAGTTGGCGTGTGTTTCAGAATATATGCATACATCAATAGAACTGAACTCACGTGAAAAACAGTAATTAATGCACGAAAACCCACGGATGACCTTGATCTAAGACCTCCTTTATAATACTCGTTCACTTTTAATAATCATTCTAAAATTTAAATTTTATTCCCTAACAGATACCATTCACACTTTCAATACTTTTTTTTTAATATACTTTTAATATTTATCTCCATCTTTTTATCCTAATATTTTTGCACCATAATTTTGAATTATAATGGCAATTACTCTCTCTATTTTTTAATTATTGTCGCTGTTGCCTTCTAATTTTAACTTTGATCATTTGTTTTATTAAAAAAAATTAATAAATATCATATATTTTGTTAGAATTTGATTTATCAAGCTATTTGAACTACAACTTAAAATTTTTCCCATTTAAACTAATTTTTGAATAAGATTAATAGTCAAAATTGAGGTTAAAAGTCAACGACAATATCAATTTAAAAACGGAGGAAGTAAAAGTTAAGAGGGGGAATAGCACACAAGCAGACGTTGTGGCCGGTGATACTATCAATTATTATGCAAATGTGGAAGGTGAGATAATGAGTAACATTCAAGATATGTCATGCTTCAATTTGTGTGATGAGTCATTGACAAGTTCATTTGAGTTTTGATTTGTCTTGAGTTGCAAAACTATCGAGGGTCAACTGACCTAGATGATAATTGGAACATGTTTGTTTGTTTCATAATCTGTAGGTTCTTGATCGTCAGTGGTAGAAGAATAATGGGGGGTGCAAGCTGGGGACAAGGCAGGCAGGTTAGTCGAGAGGCCGGGTGAGTCAAGATGGCAAAAAGTAAGGACAATTTCATGGTTTTGCCTCAACGTAGAAGTGATGAAAATGGCTTGACCAAGTCAAGGCAAATGTGACGTGTAACATTTCAGACCCGAAATACCGCTCTAGACCCGCTCGCACGCTCTGTGAGTCTCACCTCGTAGAATAATTGCTTATGCTTTCATCATCGCTTCGCATAAAAGAGTTAATCTGAGTTATTCTACATTTCAAGGCCGGGTATTCAAATTGATCTCCATCTCCTCAAATTTTTAATACTATACCAAACCCCTTATTGGGCTGGGCCGGATGTCACATCCTCCCCTCCCCTTCTTTACGACTCAACATCCTCGTTGAGGAGCAGATTAATTTACCCTTTTAAGACAGATATATCCAGAATCTCTTCTCTTGGTCACATTTGTACGTCCAGTACCGGCGTATATGTTATGCCGTGACTACGCTAGGCCCACGCGCCATGCACACCGTACCCGCGCCCCTGATACGTACACGCCGGTGAAACCACGAGAGTCGGCTCTGATACCATTCTGTAACATCTCAAGCTCGAAATACGACTTCAGCCCCCGCTCGCACATCGTGCGGATTCCACCTCACAGAATAACTGCTTACGTTTTTATCCTCGCTTCACGTAAAAAGGTTAACCCAAATTATTACTACATTGTTAGGTATTTAAATTGGTCTTCCCCTCTTCAAATTTCTAAGGTGGTACTAAACTTTTTTGTTGGGCTGGGCCGGATGTTACATCCTCTCCCCCCTTTACGGCTTGATGTTCTTGTCGATCAACTGACCAATTTACTCTTTCAGGACAGATGTATTCAGAATCTTCTTTTTTGGTCACATCTGTACGCTCAGTGTTGACGTACGTGTCATGCTGTGTTCAGGCTAAGCCCACGCGCCATGCACACTATACCCACGCCCCTAGCACGTACACGCCTGTGAAACTACGAGAATGAACTCTGATACTATTCTGTAACATCTCAGACCCGAAATACGACTCTAGACCTGCTTGCACGTCGTGCAGGTTTCACCTCACAGAATAACTGCTTACACTTTCTGTCGGTGTTTCGTACATCGACACAGTGAATTTATACGATCGAACGGGAGATAGTGCGCTTTCAGAATCGAATGGCCTAGTCTATGAACGAGACGCAAAGGTTAACCTGGTTCCGACCGCCTCGAGGCGTAATACCCTACGTCCAGGGACGAGAGCACAGTGGTATGAATCTCAAGAATACGGAAGTACAATACGGAAGGGCTCCAGATGGATCTGAGAGTCCCAAGCTCGCGTGGTGAGAGTGGTTTTACAGGTGGTGATGTGTATCTTTTCTCTACGTATTTTCTTTCTCCCTCTTTCTTACTCACTTGCCTACGTATGTCTAAATCTTGTCGGGTGCCCCTTTTATAGGGCCGGACCTAGGTTGTCTTACCGAATCATGGTTGGGGTAATCGGACTATGGTTTGAGCATCTTGCTGCTTACAAAAACAGGTGATCCCTTGACAGGTGGGACCACGGTCTTCAGTGAATCATGCTCGCTAGCGCTCGAGGTATACGATCAGTGCCCTCCGTTCGTACCTTTGTTCACTGTGAGAAAACAAAGGTCACTTTACTGTTCAGCTTTATCATCCGGTGGGTTGTTACTTCTCCAGTCGAGTAGTTGTGAAATCTTTCGGAATGCTTATCTTCTCTGTGGAGCTGTACGTTGTTTGAATCGGCGTGATCCTTGAAGTAGTGGTTGCTTCGCAGCAGTCGGCGATTGAGTTCCGACCACTGAGATCCCGACCGCTCGGGTCCCGACCCTCAGAGATCGGAACGATTGCGTTCGCCTGGGCTTCGAGCCTTGGCGAGGCTTCCCGACGACTAGGGGTCGCCTTTGTAAAGTCTTTAGTGGGCCGTTGAAGAATCGTGGACCGCAGATGGGTCATGCTGTAGAAGATGATCTGTAGGCACCCGAGGTATACAATCCCGACACTTTCGTATTCACTTCGCAAGGGTTAACCCGAATTATTTCACATTCTAAAGCCAGAGTATTTAAAGTAGTCTCCATCTCCTCAAATTTTCAATATGGTACTAAACCTCTTATTCTGCGAGGTAAGACCTGCACGACATGCGAGCAAAGTCTAGAGCCGTATTCTGAACCTGAGATGTTACATGATGCTAGTGCAAGTGATAAGGGCCCATGGAGCGAGACTTAGAGAGACTATCAGGACTGCTAGCTTAGGTGACGCATGTTAACATATAGAGTTATGCTTTCAAAAACGTGTAAGGTAGTTTCGTATTTAGACCTAAAAATCATGATGAAGGTTGAGTTGAGGCAATGCAAAGCCATGAAAAGGTCCGACTATGTTTAGAGCGGTGTTGAAAAATTAGTCAGATAACTTTACGTCCTGTAGTATTAAGAGTGTGCTTTGAGGGTAGTTCAGTCTTGGGAGAGGGCTATTATTGTTAGAGCGATTACCAATCCAGGTCAATGAGTTGACTCGTAAAGAAAACTAATCCAGCCTAGTCATGAATGACAAGTTGTATTTCAAGCACCCGATGCATTGCATGTGATCTTATCTTGTATCAATGTAAACCGTGGACTATCCTTCACATGCATGATTCAATGGAGGTCTGAATTCAAGTAATTCAGGGGCATTCCTGAGCAAGTTTTAATACTATAAATTTGTCTTATGACAAACAATGTATCAAAGAAAAAATTATGTGGGATTCCTATATATGCTGCTCAATTGTTGTAAATTTGTTCTATTACTATTCCAATGCCCGTGCTCCGCTACGAACCAACTTAGCGTAGAATGTGCATTGTTTAAACTAGATATGCTATAACCGTTCATCAAAGAATTGTCTTGCGCTCGTCCATATCGATTTGATACAAGAAACGTATAAATTGACTTGCATCTATAAATAGTGTTCCCAGGAGCTTGTCATCATTGATTCCTTCCAGCAATCATGTTGGGCTAGAACGGTTTGTCCTTCCAGTGTTGCATAAAATAAATAATTTAAGCAAAATAAATGCAAAGTTATCACCACAAGGATGCGATTGCCTATAAAGTTGGAGAATGGAACAAAAATTTGACAGTCAACACAAAGGTTACCAATTAAATTGACTTCTTATGACTTCCTGGATTCGATTGGAAAGGTTTCCTGGATAGTGTTTGGCTTTCTTGGATTTCTTAGGAGCTGAACCAAATAGCCATCCCACGAAAGATATGATAAGAGTACACTCAATTAGCATGAACAGCATTAATTAATTAATTTAGTTTAGATCTGATTCACAATGATCAATATTTCAAACCCTGGCACATACCAAGTTGATACAAAAATATAGATTAAGATACTACTACAAGATGTAAAAAAGATGTAAAAAACAAACTTACGTAAAAAAGCTACTAAAAGATGTAAAAAAGCTAAGAAAGGCAAAACAAACTGACGTAGAACAAGAGCAGCTCCAATCCATGCAACATTATCTCGTATTTCACCGAGGAGGAACCAAGCAAAAGCAGCTCCTCAAACTGGCTCTAACCAATAAACAATTATAGTTTCAGTTGCTGAAACATCACCCATTGCTACCATCTACATGAAGGGACTGATATATTTAGTATGCTTAAACTGAGCAAGCTTAAATAAAACCCTTGAAACTGCAAGAAGTAGACTGATTTCTGCCCATATGCACAGCACAATAGACAGAACTCTAGTGTACAAAGCCAGTATTAAAGTAAATGAAGCTGTTGTATCCCAAAACATAGCAAAAGTCCATGATTCTAAGTTCGATTCACCAGAATCAACATAGCCATCTTTGAACATAAAGATATATGAGAGCCACCACAAGAACCTGGTTATTAGATGGTCTGTGAGATCGTGTTCAGAGTGGCTTAGAGATGAGAGCAATACAATGTATAGTATTTACACACCTCGAAGCTAAGAATAGCTAAGAACTTTTTATCCATACTTGATGTTTGTTCCGTCTTCAACAAATGGATTCCAAAACATATGGCACTAAAAAGGTTTAGCAGATAACTAACTTTGAACATTAATAAAAGGGGTTCAAAAATTCAGCAGCACATAACTTTTGAGGCATAAAAACCAATTTATTATACCTCCAATTTTATTTTGACATTTTAACATGTTTTAGTCTATTTTTATGTCAGTTGACCATCCTCCTTTTTCATTAAGTGATACGTCAGCCGATCCTCCTTATTGCAAGCATATTGACTGTTATGAGTGTTGCTAGTCATTATTTACTGGAACATCTGTAAAGGACTGCTACATAAAAGACTCAGCAAATGATCATATACAAACATGGAGTAGCTAGTGAGACTGTATGCAGCAAACTGATATACTTCATTATACAGAAAAAAAGGAATTTCACTATAAGAAATCAAGTGATTTGCCTGTTGCTGCTTCCAAAATCTTGGAACATGCCTGATTCTGAGCCGAGGCAGATAGAATAAGAGATGCGGCGCTCTGTTGCTCCAAAACGGAGATGACGATGCATAATGAGCCCGCACAGAAATACGTACTAAATCAAAACCGATAAGCTCGATGAAGACTCAAATCCCTGCTACCATGAGCCCGCGCAGCACGCCACCACCACGCATAGCGCATTCCGCCAACTCTGCCCCCTGTGCCTGCAGACGAGAGAGAGAGGGTGTAGCCTCTGCCTCCCAGCGCAAAGAGAGGGAGTGCTAGCCGCAAATGAACAGCTGCCAACTTACCTCACCCGAATACGGCAGCAGCAGGGCTGGTCCTCGCCGGGGCGGGGGAGCTCGAGGCGGAGTGAGGAGCTGGCGGCTAGGGTGGGGGTGGCCGCAGCGGAGCTTGTCCGGGCAGGGGACGGCGCGTGGAGGAGCGGGGAGGCCATGACGGGGGCGGGCGGCGGCTTGGGATCGTCGGCAGTCGGCGCCCAGCAGTCGCTGGGAGCAGTCGACTCCTCCGACGTCCGATGCCGGGAAACTTATCTGACGGCCCTCGCTTGCTGCCCGAAAGTCTGCCGTGTTTTCTAATGAAATTCTATTCTTGTTTTCTCATTTTAAAAAATAAAAATAATATTCTAGTGCTCAAAAGTTATGCAACTTTTTTAAGTAGAAGTAAAAAAAATATATGCAACTATTTAAACTATAAAAAATATATTGAAAATGAGAAAAATATGTTGGGAAGAGAGAAAAGTCTATTAAGATGTGAGAAATTTGTATTGAGAATAGATAAAAGTATATTGGAAAGTGAGATGTGTTGGAAAAAAAAAGTACATCGGGAAGAACTTTAGAGTGACTTATAATGTAGGATCGAGGGAGTATCAGAAAGTGAGAGGTGAATTAAAAATAGAGAAATATATATATTGAAAAGTGAGAAATATATATTGAAAAGCGAGAAAAATATATGTGAGAAAGTTGTGTTGGGAATAAAGAAAAGTATATTAGGAAGTGAAAAATGCACAGGGAGGAAATAAGAATTAATTTGATACATGCCATTACAATTTTGTGAAATTTGAAATATGTTATTTGGTCCCACGTGTCATTGCAGGGTCTCATATGTCATTACACATCAATGGTATATTTTAAAATTTGTAAAATTGTAATGACATGTATCAAATTCATCCAAAAAATAATGGTGTAGGAAGAGAGAATATTGTATTAGAAACTGAGAAAATTGCATTGGAAAAAAAAAAGAAAATTGATTAGAAAGTGAGAAATATGCGTTAGGAAGAAAAAAAATTATATTGGGAAGAGGAAAAAGTATATCAGACATCCTAATATATTTTTTTTTATCTTCCAACACATTTTTTTTCACTTTCCAATACGTTTTTCTCTATTTTCAAAACAAATTTATCATATGTGAATAAACTTTTCTCTCTTTTTAATATATTTTTGATAGTTTGAGTAGTTGCATATATTTTTTTACTTCCACTAAAAGTTGCATGAATTTTGATCCCTAGAATATATTTTTTTAAATGAGAAAACTAGAATGAAATTTCATTAGAAAATGCTTCAGGCTTCGGTAGCCAGCGAGCACCGTCGGATATGTTACCCGGCATTGGACGTCGAAGGAGTCGACTGCTGGGGCCTCGACTGCCGACGATCCCAATCTGCGGCGAGGGGGGGGGGGGGGGGGGGGGGGGGGGGGGGGGGGGGGGGTGGAGGAGCTGGCGGCTCGGGTGAGGGTGAGGCTGGTGCTCGCCGGGATGGGGGCAGCGAGGCAAGAGACGACGCGGGGGCCCCGACGGCGTGTGGCAGCGGGGCGCGAATGGGGGAGGCGACAGCGTGGGCCATGTAGGCAGTGCGGGCGAGTTCGCGATGAGGAGCCGGCTCGCGGTGAGGGGGCGGCGCGGCTGGCGGCTGCTGGACGCTGCGGAGGATCACAAACGTATAATTTCAATCAACGGTTCAGATCGTCGGAAGACAGAAAGGGCACTCACCAAATGAGTTATTTATCTCTATTTTTTCCTATAAAAATGGCAATGGGTGAAGTTGGCCTTTCTGCCAACTTGCGACCCGCGCCGTCGGATTGGAAGCTAACGGCAGTGCATCTCCTCGCCTCCTACCACTCGCGCCGTCGCTTCCCCTCACACAGCGCTGCTGCCTCCCCCCGAGCTGTCGCCCGCCACCTTCGTCCCAGCTCCGGCGGCCCTTGCGCGGGTTTGCCTCAGCCTCCACTGCTCCACTACGGCTCGGGCGCAGCCCACCTGCACCAGCTGTCCCTAGCGCCGTCCCCTCCCCGGCGCAGCCCCACCTCGGCCGCTAGGGTTTGGTGGGAGCCGGCTGTACTGTGCCGGCTACGCTAGCTGCCCACTCATCCGAGCCAACCCGCGTCCACCACGGCGCAGCCCCGCGGCATCCGCCTCCTCGCTCCGATGCAGACGCCGCCTACCCACACTGGCTGGCCCCGCCTTGGCTGCCTCTGCCCCGCCCACCTCAGCTGCTTCCACCCTACTCCGACGCGACAGGTAGGCATCGTCACATTTGACCCCGCCATCGAGTTCCAAAAAACGTAGGAACAATCGAGCTCTACGATTCTCACTTGCATCGCCCATTTCTTTCCCTTTCTTTAATGTCATCCCCACTAGTCACAACTCTTGGGATCCTCTTCCTGGTTGGATAGCTGCAGTACCATGGCATCGTTTCTGGTTAGGAGGTAATCGATCTCTTTGTTCCTACTATATTCTTGTACTGAAAGATATGACCTTGCTAGGTGAGCCGCTGCTGATTGCCTGATTGGATCATGTGATTCTTCTTTTCCTTACAAGCACTGGGAGATACAATCCTTGTTCCCTTCTAATTATACAATATGGCCCTCATTTGTTAAAATTTGTACTACTCATATCAGTGCTCCTTGCTGTTGTGGTGGTTTAGATTCTGCACACTATCTTCATTTAAGTACTCAATCCTAGAATCACCCATAAATTATATTTGAAATCACTTGATAATAAATATTAAAATTTCCACTTTGTTGAAGAGATTATGATGCTCTGAACCATAACCTGCTCTAAACATCAGTAGAGAAAGTTCAAAAATTGAAGGCATTGCTGATGAGGATGAGTCAAGATTTTACACTTGTGACTAAAGAAGTAAAGATATTCCATTTGAGCCAAATTAAAGGTAGCATAATCAGGGCAAACAATTATTGGGATAAGTAACATGCATAATTTTACTTTTGCTATCAGCTCTTATTCTAGTTAAGTTGTCTCCTCATGCTGATGTGGAGTTCTTCACATACCAGCTTGAATGCTACTTGGTTAGCCAAAATGCATTTTATGTCATGTATCCAGCTGAAAACTAAGGTTTTGATTGAGAACATTGTTCGCAACAAGCACAGATTGTTACAATGGCCATGAATTGTTTATAAGTGTTCTGGTGATAGATTGTTGGGGTGTTCTTAATAGTAGCACTGGGATTATACTGTTCAGTTTACATATTTCTAATAACCGGAGGAGAACATTTAGTTTGTTTACGTATATCACCCGAGGAAATGGTTAAATTTGGTGTTTATCCTAAATAGATACAGTGTGAGTCGTTGAGTTTTCCCCACACGATTCTCTACCGTTTTCTAACTTAGTGTAAGATACGGAGTACTATATAGCTGAATAGTGTAGGATTTGAATTCAGTTCACAGTTATTGGGTAGGGAATATTGCAAGTTTCTATTTACATGATTTTCTGTTTTCCTGTTAGTGTTCCTGGCTGGATTAGTCTAGATTTTTCTCTATTTTCCATATCTGAGTATTTTGTATTTTTGTCCATGATGAGTATGAACTATTATAAGTTTTTCTTAATATAACAGCCCTGAGCAAAGAATTCGATTTTTCCCCAGACTTCTGAAGCATGATGTTAAAGTCTTATGGATTCTATGTCTTAAACGATTTCAGTAAAACTTTCCTCTTTTTTTCAGTTGTATACTCTTTGTATCCAATAGTTCCTTCTTTGATGTCGGAAAAAATGCATTTTTATTCTTTCTTTCGTTTTTTTTTTCAAATGCTCTACAGATTATATTCTTTCATGCAAGTTGGGGGGTGCAAGTCAATTGTTTCTTTTTTTTTTCCTTGGTCTTTTATTTCGCCCTTACAAAGTTTTTTTTTTCAGTAGTTCACTAGAGTTGTCATGTAAGGTGGGGATTTGACAGTTTACATGCTAAAAATGTTTGATGCGAACCAATGAAACTGTTAAATCCATAGCGAACATTATAAAATTATTACTTGCCTTATCTTGTTTTATGCATTATGTAAGCTGGCTTTATCTCTCTCATCTGCCATTTATCAATATTACTTGTTCACATGGATTAATTTGTCTCTGTTATTGTAATATAAATTCTATAGACTGTTACGATATAAGAAGTTTAGAGCTTGCCATCCTGGTTTGGATTCGAGTTCAGAGCTCTGCAGTTTGGTTAGTGTACTAATAGATGGTGAAAGTTGAATAGATACTGAGTTTTCCCCACATGGCCTGAAGATTTTAGCACGTTGTAGCATAGAATGTACAAGGAAATGTAGCATTGGAAACAAAATGATATGTAGTTTGTATTGTAAAATAGTCGAGTATTGCATTTGATCAATTTAACGATTTCAATAGTTGACACATTTTTCATGAACCTGAACTTTAGTTGTTCAATGGTGAATTATGTTTGTCCGGCTACTTGTTTGATGCTTTATTAAGGAATATTTTCATGCAAAGAATCATGTGAATTTTGGATAAGTTAAATTTGTTGTCTACCATTTGATGGCTAATTGATTATGTTACCTCTGACAAAGAGCTACCTTGTGGACAGAGGCCACAGCGTCCTCTTCTTTGATGTTACCAGTAGCCGGTACGGCCATTTGCCAAACCAAGTTCTTGTTTCTATTGACTAACTGCTGGGTGCGTTCTGAATTTCTCAGGAAGTTCCTGGTCTTGATGCAGTCAGGGAAGCTGGAGCCTGGTTCGCATTTCTCAATGCATCGTTGTTGATACAAGGCAGTACTCAGTTTACTCGTGTTTTTATTTGTTGGTTCAGATTAGGATGGGAGATTTGAAACTCAAAAGAGTGGATGCACCATGATCTAAACACTCGAGGATGTCCATCCTCACACAACACCTGGAGTACGCTCCTCTGTTTTTTTTATGTCGATTAGTTCATATTTGAGCTCCCCAGTGACATCAGAAAATGAATTAAGGGAGTGTGTCCTAGCATCATTTGGATCGAAGTAGCTTCTGTGGCAGTATTTTGTTAGTCTAAAGCATCTTTTTGGATATATTGTTCAATCCAAATGAAAATTATGGGCACAGGGTCATAGTCTGTTATATGTCATGTGAAATGCAGGTACAATGGACTGGTTTGATAAACTTGAACTTGGAGGTGCTGTGGAACGGCAAGTATTATTGCTGGCTTAGAAATTTGGCTTCCAAGTATCGGATGTCAAACATGCTGAAGGTGTAAGACAACTAGAATCCACACAGGATGGCTCTGTTTCTTTCATACTACTGCTGAAGAATCCAATCAGTACAGAGAAATGTGAAGATAGATATGCAGATGCACTACCATTGCTAGCTGTTAAATACCACTGTAAATCCTGATGCTGTATTTGTGATTCACTATGTTACCGTTGTGTTCTCACATGATGTGTTTGACTACAAAAATGGCCATCACAAAAATGACTGCGTTTATGCTGTCTGTCAAGTTACACGGCAATAAGGAAAAGGATGAAATATTGGGTGTCATAGATAATGAAACTACTGTGATAAACAGCAGCACCTTGGACCAGCATAACCTGGAGGTCAGCGTGAGCATCGTAAATCTCAGTTCACATGAGTTCCCCGATGTTTATATTTTTCAATCATTTCTTTCTGTTCCCCTGCCCTTGTTTTTCAGTGAACCTTTGGTTTGTGATATGCATATAAATCTCTGTACGCATCAATGTAGTGCTTGCTAAATCGATGTGATGCTTTTAGGCATCTCAAATGTCTTGGTTGAGATTTTGACACCACTAATTAAGTTATGGCATATATGCGTTTTCATTCTCTTCATATCTGGGATGTTTTTGTTCTTAGAATTCAATACTATTTTAGAATGTTGAAACACCAGGAACTTGTAATTATTTTTTATATCAGGAAAACACATTCAGCTTCGGATCGGCACCTTTGTTTCCCACAATTGTTCTGCTTCTAAGATAAAAAAAATGTCTCTTAAACAAACAGTTTGATATGTGCTAGCACTCTTTTTTTCTTATTCGGTCTATGAGCTGGCATTCGAGTAAACACATATTGCCTATGTGGTTGTAGTCATTGCAGTCCAGCTAGGTTTGTGTCATGCCTCATAGATCTGCTATTAATTGAGATAGAATTTGGCAGGGTGCGTGAGGACGAGCAGAACAAACAAAGTTTGTCTAACTCGCACTATCTATTTGGTCCCTATTAATTGGACTGTTTTTCCATGGGGTTCATTATTTTCTTTCCAATGTTTGTAACGGGCATTAGAGTCGGTGTGCTATGAACAATTACATTGTATATTGTTTAAATAAAGCAGGATATTATGTCAAATTGTCTAACGTCCGTAGCGAAGCACGGGCGTTGGACTAGCAGGAGTAGAGATGTGTTTGCTACAGTTTTGGGAGCTAGCAGTTTGGTGAGATTCAATTTTTTCTATGCAAATATTCAAATGTCATGGTTAAAGTATATCTAATGAGAAAATAATTCATGACAAAATAAATACTTATATTTTTAGGATTTTTTAAATAAATAAGGGAGTCAAACTTCATGTCTAAAGTCCAAAAATTAGAAAAAACGATCGTTATTCTGTAACAAAGGGACTAGCGATATGGAATTAAGGGCAATTATAAAACAAAAGACCATTCACATGTGAGACAGGCTCTCGATCGGGGTCCCTAAAAAAAATCTAATTTAAGATGATCTTGCAATCTCCATAGAGCCAATGAATCATGCATATACAAGCTGGCATGGCTCGGACCGGATCAAGTAGATATGGACTGATCGATTGATACTAGTATTTGATAGCACATGTATTTGACTTTTACCAAACCAGCTGGGAGCTAGTAACATCTTTCGGCCTTGGGCGCCATGCACTAAAGCGGACTGGCTGACTTAATTAATTTATGCCGTTAAGGTTCGCAATACCACTAGTTAGAAGAATTACAACGAAAAATATATTCTAAACTTATTTTTACGATGAATGTAAAGTACAAGTCTTATAGTTTTAAAGTTAATCTAATTTATAAAAATTATTGATCAAAGCCAGATTACACGGAACCCAAACGTAAGCTTATTTTGAGACTGAAAGAGTATATAAATAAAATAATGTTAAATTTTGCACAAAACCAGTGCATTTAATAAAATTATCATTACACTAGTCCGAGTGGCCATTTGATACAATTCATCTCTTATATGAGAAGACAATATGATGAGTTCTCCGTTATAAGCAAGACAACACGATATTTACTCATAAAATCCTTTGTCACCCATAAAGCATTCATCTGGTATTTATTAGTGCACAGTTATCTTCTTCACATGCGTGTGCAAAAGTGCAAAAGATGCTAGTTTGACATTCATCCGGTATTTGTTAGAGCACAGTTACCTTCTTCACAGTTATCTTCTTGCTTGTATTCGGTCAAGGAGAAAATATTTTAAGTTACCGTGGGGAAAATGAAGGAGCTCTATTTGTGTGTGAATCAAATCCAAAAGGTCCTTTCGTAATTCACAAACAAACTTGGAGGTTATGAAACATTCAATAACTCAATGGATCCTCAAATCCCATCTTTAAAGTGTCACGTCACACAACAGCAAAATTTTCTATATCTAAAATGGCTCATTTTCCTGACACCGTATCGCACTACGCCAGGCACACTGATTGTAGCCATTGGGTGGATGCGACGTGCAATCGCCGCCGTCCGCATCCCCTGCCCCACCCTGCCCCGTTGCCCACCTGCCCGTCCGCCCGCCATCCCGACCAGACGCCCGTGCCGGTCCCCGCGTCCCCCGCCCTCTTCGGCAACGGCTGTTGGCCTAGGTGCCCTACCCCATGTTCCCTCCCCCTTCGGCCGGCCTTGCCCCCATTACCACCGTCCACCTACCCAGCCCTGCCCCATCGCCCCCTTCCCTCACCCCACCCCCTTCGTCAGCATCCCCAACGGTGCAGCCCGCCTTCCTAGCCCCACCCCATCACCCTCACCCTGCCCCCGCGTTCCCTCCCTCTTTGGAAGTGGCGACCTCTCCATTGGCCGAGCCGCTCCCGTCTGTACCCCCTGCGGCCCTGCCCACCACCAACAACGAGGCCCCCACCCCCCACCCCAGCTACTCAGTGGAGGTACAACACCTTATGAAATATTTACTATTCTTTGTTACCTCTGATAAGCAAGTGCCGCAGCTTCAAATCATATGGAGTTTGTCAAAATCCTCAGTGATGACCCATCTCCCAATCCTGTATCAATCTTATTTGCTGCTTGTTTCACACTGCATCCCCCTTCTTGAAATGCATTTCTTCTAACTTTTGATACAGATTTTTACAACTGGAACAAAGAGAAAGTAAGATACTTCAGTGGTTCATCATTCTCTAGAAATGTCAAAAATGAAATCAAGGTGTTTGCTTCTCATTTTCCATTTATGCATTTCAGCTTAATCTTGAGAACAAAGTGAAAGTAATTTTGTTGAGATCATGACAACTTTGTATGGCATATGATTTAGGTGAATCGGCATTATATACTGCAATTTATTTGTTCTGAAATAATATGCTAACGAGTTGTTTTCTGAAAAATTAATGACCTGGTCCATCACTAACATAGCTTAAATTCGAGATTAATCATTTCTTACGATGTTGTCATCAGAGAAAACACCCATCCAGGGCTTTTAATATTCGCGCCATGCTACTATTCAGTTTCTTTTCCCTGCACTGGGATATGCCCCAACTTTTGTCCATATTGTAGAATCGCCGAACCGGATCCCCGGCCAACACATCACTTGCACGTCCGTGTGCTGAAATGCTGGCGCCACTTTGACGTCGGATTTGGGGCAGCACCGAGAAAACCAACCTCGGGAGGGACCTCGTCAGAGGAGAATCTTCTTAAGGTTGATTTAGGCTCGTCATGCCAGCCGAATCGCCTTCAAACGTCGTCAAGACAAAGGAAAAATAGCAAAATTGGATCGAGTAAGGGGATTAGAGTTTTGAGAGATAAAAATATAAAGGCAAATGATAAGTTTCATTGAGATTACCCTCAACCGACTACGGGCCTCTGTTTTATAGAGGTGGAATGGTTATACCCCAATCCTCTTAATTAGGAATAAATTAAAATTTATTTGCCTAAAAACTTCTTAAATCGACACCACCGAAGTGTCCGGTAAAGTGTCGGATATTTCGGTGACAGGAGTCTCCGCTGTCATGCTAGAGGGTCCATCGTGTAAACTTCTACAACTCAAGAGAGATTGCCAGAGAGTCCGGCACTATGCCGGATGGTCCAGTGTAGAAACACCTAAATTCGAGACGGCTTGTCGGATAGTCCGACACTATGCCGGATGGTCAGGTGTGCAAAGCATCGAAACTCGAGAGAGCTTATCGGACAGTTCGACATCGTGCCAGACACTCCGATGAGCTAAATATCTAAACTCGAAAGGGCTTATTGGATATTTCGGCACTATGCTGGACACTCCTACAGGCTAGATACCCCAAGAGAGTGCTTGACAAACTCACCGGCAACGTGCCGGATACTCCAGTGGTTTGACGATTTTTGGGTGTCAACATATGGATCCTTATTTTGTGGTGAAGTTTCTGCACCATAAACATTTCAAACACTCAAAAATCACTAAGGGCGATGATTCTTTTAACTCATCGGCCACATCATCATTCTTGGAAATGATACTTTTCATATCAATCTTTTTCTTTTAAGCTTCTTACCATAGACTTGGATGATACTTTTTCAAGTATCGACCGTTAAAGGCCCTAGTCCTCGCATATTTTCCACCATATATGCAATCTCGGCAATGAATTTTACTATTCTATATAGCCCTTCTCAACTAGGAGAACATTTCTCAAACTTGTTGCTTCTTGAACCTACGAGCATAATAGTTTTTCAAACCAATTCGACCATCTGAAAAGTTTTGACTTTTACCTTCTTGTTGTAAGCTCTAGCAACTCTCATTTTATCCTTTTCAATTGCCTTTAAAACACTCAATCGCTTATCGGTGACCTCATCAATGTAGAGAATGAAGCAAAGGCCGGAATTTTCTATTATCTAAAAAAATATATGATCTCGCTATGGAGTGAGAGAATGAAAGGGTGACGTGTCCGGTAGACTTAAATGAGCGGACTAATCTGAACACCTAAATCCAATTCCAACTGCAACAAAAAAATAACTTGGGTTTGGATAAGTTTTCAGATTAATGTCTGCCTTTAACTGTATGTAAGCACCTATTCTCTCATTCTCCTTTATATGCTTATTTTACATGGACATGTATGTGTCGGAAATGTTGATCTCGTGCCTTAATTGCCCACTAATGATGCTGTTAATTGTGCCCTGATTGGGGGCACCTTCCTAACACAAAAATGACAGGTCCCAGGCCAACCCACACTATAAGAAGGTGTGACTTATGTTCTGACCCAAAAATATGACCCCTCTACTCTACCGATCAAGAGAGGTATGGGATTGGTTTGAAGATCTAAGCCGATCTATACAGAACGCTCATGAGGAAAAAATTTGTGAAAATATTATTTATTTTATTGTGATATGATTCATTATTAGAAGTATTTTAATCTTGTTTTTGATAGAAATTTAGATATTTTACAGTATATTTTAATTCCAAATGTATTAATAGTTATGAGTAATATTGTGATAAAATGTGTGCTCATGCTCATAATTAATCTGTACAAAAAAAAAACACAAAGGAAAAAGACAGAAAATTCAGGATATACCCTGAGGTGCCAGCGACACCGTTCTCAATAGTCGACATGTCCAGCTACTTGAAGTCGTCGATCACAGTTGATGCAAGAAGAACAAAAGCCGTGTAGTCTCACGAACGACCTTCTGAAAGTAGTCATACATAGGCGAGCAGTCGTGCAGAAGTGCGCTCTCCAAAAATTTGATCGTCCGCCTACCCGTGCAGGTGTTGCAGCAGGGCAAGGTTTTAGAGGCATGCTCTCGCAAGTTTTGTTTGCGCAGAAACTCGCAAAGGGAATACGAAGGGCGCAACAGTAGCAGTGAAGAGTTGTTATAATGTGTCTTAGAATGAGAGAAGGACTCCCTTTTATAGACGCACGGAGGCGCAGGAGAGGAGGTGTAATGAATCATGTTTGTTGCTGAGATTAAATGCCACCAATTGCCAGAGTAACAACCACCAATTAATTTGTCTATTACTAAAAACTGACGTATTAAATTGATTTAAATCTCTCGTAATGTCTGAAATTTATTTGCCGTTTTAATTAAAATTAAGTCCATTCTCAGAAACAGAGAACACATTAACTCAACGCAATAATACGAGGCTATACACACACGCGCACGCGCTCGCTGCAAATCACAAGTCATGCGAAATGTACAAGCAAAAATACGCGTAACTCACGTACACGTCGCACATGGCACAGCACGGCTCAGCTCGGCTCGGCTCGGCGCGTGTGTGGCAGCTCCTTTTCCTCTCTTTTCAACTTCTCAACCAGTGAACACTAGTCCACATATTTAATTTGGTGGAAGTCCTCCTCAACTATCCATACAGGACTAAAGATTTAGACCCCCCAGCATTCAAATGGGTCTTGAAATTAAATTGTGAAATCAATAGGCCAAGCCCAAATATTCTAACAATCCCCACCAATTTTGAGGCACACGAGAAATGCTCTCAATTTCACTACTATTTTGATATACAGTATTTTGGTGGAGAATGTTAAGTTGAACATCCACCTAAAGCAATGGTTACACTTTATTTACAACTGATCAATGGACTATACCACCAAACAACTTTTACCAAAACTCATTTTTGGTACTAGACTGCTAAAAGCATCCCCGCGGTTTGGAGCGTATCAGTCATACTCCAAGCTTTTCACGAGTATCTAGAGATTACTCAAATCTCATAGTCTGTGACAAGCAATCAAACTCATGTAGGTGTAATTCTTATAAGATGTTCTATAGGACAACATCTTTTCTTAATTAAGCCGCATGTATCATATTGAGGCAAAATCCAACCCGCCTTAGAGTTTGAAGAGCAATGCATTTTTCACAGGAATGACCTTATTTAAAGGTTCTCTTCTCTCAGTCAATTAATGACTTGTCTCACTATCCTGATTCACGGGATCTCCAATCACACAGAACATGTTACCATCATGATATGACTCACGTGATGGGACTCAAGCCCAACTCTCTAGATGCATAGTCTATCACATTTCATGAAAGACCCTTTGTGAATTGGTCTCCCAGATTTTCAACCGTTTGGATATAATTAAGGCTATAGCTCCTGAGTTTCTCTATTTTCTGATAGATTTTAGCCGCCTCTTTACATGCCTAGATGACTTCATGTTATACTTTGAACTGTTCACTTTGATAATCATCGTCGGATTATATAGTTCATTAGGACAACTGGCATCGGTTTTTTAACCATCAGCAAATCCATTAGGAGTTCACGAAGCCATTCAGCTTTAGCAGTGGCAGTATCTAATGCTTTGAGTTTTGCTTCCATAGTTGACCTCGTTAAGATGGTCTGCTTGCAAGACTTCCAAGAAACAGCATCACCTCCAAGCGTGAACTGATATCCGCTCGTGGCTTTTAACTTATCAGCATCAGAAATCCAATTTGAATCACTATAACCTTCTAGAACCCTCAGGTTCCCAGTATAGTGGATCCCATAGTTCACAGTACCTCTTAGGTAGCGTATTACTATTTCAAGAGTATGCCAATGATCATCTCCTGGGTTCGAAACAAACCTACTCAGTTCACTACCAGAAACCGGCTCTTTGTCGAGTGCACTAATGTTTGCCGAGTGCAATTACTCGGACACTCAGCAAAATTAATGTATACCGAGTGTCATAACAAAAACTCACGGCGTACAAAAAACATTCGGCAAACCTTTTCTTTGCCGAGTGTCGGTGGTCCCGCACTCGGTAAACATTTTGTTTGCCGAGTGTCAGATACCGCGCACTCGGCAAAACTGACGTCCATTTGCGACCGTTACGGTTTGTCGAGTGTCTACGTTTGACACTCGACAAAAGGTGGCCTGTTACCGAGTGCAATTTTTTGGCACTCAACAAAAGGATATTTTGCCAAGTGTATTCACTGAACACTCGGCAAAAGGAATTTATGCTGAGTGTTTTTTTCTGACACTCGGCAAACAAATTAATTTTTTTTCCTCACCTGCCCTACTAACTTTTTTTCGTGCCCACATACTGTGTATGCTACTCCATGTTAAAATTTGGTACATTTTTTGATCTTTTAGCTATATTTAGTTAATTTATTTCATTTAATAGAATTTTTGGAGATAAGTCAAATTTAAACTGCAAGTCATTCGAATAATGCAATAAAATGAATAAAAAAATTAGATTCATGTTATTGAGTTTAATGCGAAGCCTTAACCGGGAAGTAATAGAAAATGTCGAACATGTGTGTCCACAAAACATGACCATAAATGTACGGTCGAATTGTTTTAAAATTGTATAAAAAACAAACAAAGTCTGAAAATCATGAGATTTGTCAATATCTCATGATATCATATGTGGAACATGTGATAAAAAATTAAGCGCGTTTTGCACAAGTTGTCAGGTACGCTGCTTAGAAATTGAAGCATCTCCAAACAAGAATCTTACTCTTGCGAAGAATTCCTTTAGATTTATAGTCAATGTAATGGTCGAGTTGAGATTTCACTTCACAACTTTTTGTATATCAAATAACCAATATAGATTGTCTCATGTGAAATTTTGGCGAATTTTCGGATCCGTTTGATAATTTTAATCAATTTACTACATTTGTAGAGCTTCAATTCATATAAATTGATTTTGAGTTACAACTGCATGAAATAATGGTCTAATATTCGTGCAAGCATCGAATATGTATTTTTGAGTGAATTTGACAAGGTATTTTCAAAGCACATTCGAATAAATTTAGTAAAATACGTTATAAAAAAGAGGAGAAGGGTAAAATAAAAATACAGTTTGCCGAGTGTCAGCCAGTAGACACTCGGCAAAGACGTAGTTTGCCGAGTGCCGTCGCGTGGACACTCGGCAAACTAGGCGATTTTTAAAAAAGAATTACTCTATGTTTGTCGAGTGCCAGGATCCAGACACTCGGCAAACTCGATCCGGCACTCGACAAACTCTATGTTTGCCGAGTGCCATGATCCGGACACTCGGTAAAACGGATCCGGCACCCGGCAAAGATAGAGTTTAAGAAGGCTTCCGGCCGTCGGTCTGCCTCAGACAGACACGCCACTCCGCCCGCGCCCGCCTTGTCGCGCCCGCG